>VYZQ01042589.1:60795-112703 GCA_013400655.1 Mystacornis crossleyi | reverse complement strand
GAGAACAGAGAGGGGAAGAAGGAAAAAGGAGAGAGAAAAAAATGAAGGAGAAGAAAAAAGAAACAGAGAATGACTGAGTGAAATAAAAAGTAAGAAAGAAAGGAAAAGGGAGCAAGTAATTTTATCTGCATTGGAGCAAATTATGACAGTGAAATTCTAGACAAGGAAATACACTGGTGTCAATAAATAATAACCAGAAATAAGAACCAGAGGAACCCAAAAAACTCAGTGAAGTTAGGGGTTAGCTTACTTCATCCTAGTGCAGAACTAAAACATTAAAAATGCTCTTACCTCATAACACTGAAATGGAGAGTGGGGTACAGCGGAAAAACACACAGATGTTCTTTGAAGGAAGGCAGGCAATATCTCTAAGTACTGAATTCTCATAAAAGCGGGCAATATTTCAGCAATAAGGAATGACAGGGGGTTCATTATGGGTTATTAATGTTTGCCTAAATGGAGCATAAGGCCCAGGCCTTCGGGGGAGTGCAGAGCTCCCAGCATCACTTAATTACTGCCTCTTCTGAACCCAGCAATGCCAAGCTCCATGCAAGGCTCTGCCTGTGTTACTCGAGAGTAATTCTGTCTGGCTGTGAAAGGGAAAAATAATGCATATGTGAGGGCTGTTGCACAGGTGACAGGAGTTAATCACTTTTTCTCCCCAGATAAACTCCAGACAATACAAGGAATTTGGCTGCAACCATCGCCTCAATTTGCAAACCCTTCAACCCAGGCCATGGATTTTCAGACGCTGCACTACACCAGCATCTGGTCTGTGTAGCACAGACTGGAGAAAACTTCTAGGAGACAAGAAAGACCTTTTTTTTTTTTACTCTGCAAAAGGCTGAAAAGAGCCTTGTTGTTCTTTCTGGAATAGCCCCTTTTATTTCTTTATTCCACCAAATGTTTCAGTGCAGGATGTGCTGCCCTAGGGGAAGGGGATGCAGGGAGATGAGGAAGATGAGTGGGCAGGATTTGTTGTCTCCGGAAGCTGTTGCCACAGAGGTGGCACAGCAGGGATAAAAAAAGGCCATACATTCTTTACTGCTGCTTTAGGAAAGACTGTGGCATCAGGTAAGGACGCAGACAAGGAGGAGCAGTTGAGGCTGCACTTGTGTAGAGCCTTGATTTTAACTCCTGTTCCATTCCTGTGACATTAATCCAATGCGCTATGATCGCAGACAAGAAAAATCAGGGAAGGCAGACTGTTAACACTAAAACGTAAATAATAAGGGGATCAAATAAACTTCTATTAACAATGTATCCTTCTATTTATTTGTTTATATTCTGTCTACAGAAAATGTGATGCTGGACTGAGGATGGCTTAGAACAACCTTCTGGCATGAAGACAGCTACAAAGCACAAAATACAAAAAAATGAACTCAGAAAGAAACAAGAAAAAAACAGCGTTTTCTTGGCATCAACAAGAAGCTCTTTATTTTTCCTCAAGTTTTCTTTTCTAAAAAAAAATATAGAACTAAGACATTTGCAGAAATGAGACAAACTTTCTCTTCAGGTGACAATATTAAAGCAAGCATGTTGTTTTATTGAATTTAAATGGAAAGCAAAGAAAAGAGATTTGGAATGGGATACAATATCAGGAGAAATGAGAAACTGTGAACTTTCAAGGAAAAAACTCCTTAAAACTGTGAACTGAGAAATGGATGGAAATACCATTTAAACCCCTGATTACACTCTGTGTGTTCTTAAGGAGACATCATCATTTGCTAACTCAACAGTACTTAGGGAATGGTTTACAACATTTCTTTTATTATAATCTTTTAAGAAAAAACCCAGAAATGTTTAATTAGCTGTGACTTTACCATTACTGTTCAGATGTCTTCCTGCACCTTCTTTTTCTAGATAGTGCAGATGTATTTGCAGCCAACAGTCAAGGGCAGAAAAGATTTCTTTCCCCAATAATCTTTCGATTTGCCACACCCAATAAAATCCTTGTAGGGAAAAAGAATCAACACAACTACAGTCTCCCAGTCAATACCTAAAGCCTAACAGACAGTAATTATCAAAATAAGGAGGAAATCCCATATTGGGCTACGTACCTACCCATTAATCAAAACAACAGAAATTATCTGCAGCACTGCTTTTCTAAAATAAGACAAAAGATGCCTCCTTGGGTTACACTTTGAACAGGCTATAATCAAAAGAAAGAGAAGCGAGACTAACTAAGCCCCAGGAAGCCGCATTGTCCCTTTAACCCGCAGTATTCCCCATCTCCCATTAGTACTTAACATTTTTCACTATGTTGTGACTGCTATTATTTCATTTAACACTGGTTAATCTGTATCTGAGGTACATGGAAACCCTCTAGATGATAAGATTGGACAGGTTCCAGTGTTGGCAGTTTTCGAGCGTGCACACATTCGTGTGTTTTGATCCTTCCAGGAGCTCCCTGCTATTTGGCCTGGCTGCCAATCCGTTCTTGGATCAGCCTCTCGCTCAGCTCCCAGAGGGCGGCGGCCGTGGCATCGCCCTGCGCCTCCTGCGAGGGCAGGCAGCGGCAGCAGTTGTTGAAGTACATCCCGCCCAGGCCCTCCAGCTCCGCCGCCGTGGCACAGTACACAGTCGTGGCAGCTCCTTGTTGCTGGAATTAAAAAAAAAAAAAATTAAAAAAAAAAAAAAGAGAGAGAGAGAAAATAAGCAAAACTATATAAATATATAGAGAGATATTTTATCGTTTATTATTATCGTTGTAATTTTGACCGCAGCCCTCTGAAGCTGTGTCTTGTGTGAGCACTGGCAAAGCACCGTGGCTGGCAGGGTAACCTTCCTGGTGCCAAGGCTGCAGACCTGCTGAAGGCACTGCCTGCCTGCTGAACATTTATTTACAAACTACTTCAAAGAGGACTTTTTTCTTTTCCTTCCCTCTTAGAGCTAAAGAAAAGAAAAAGAGAATCCTGAAGCACAGCCACAGGCTCAGGTTTTTTGCCCCTTTTTGGTAAAAACACGTATTGGTGGCAGGGGCAGCCCAGGTGGTGTTTCACAGCAGAACAGCTGAACCAGGTTTAAAAGCAGCACCCCAAAACTTCCCTTTGCATCACAGAAACCACTGACCCTAATGCCGGGCACTGGCACTGCCCAGTCCCAAGCCGCAACACAGCCTGATAGATGGATTTGGTTTGTTTGGGTTTTCTAAACCTCTTGTGCAAAATTAACCTGGGCACTCCAATTAAGACCTATCATGTAAAGTGCAGTTGGGACTGGTGCCAAACCTGCCCATGGATCTTGGATCAACAGTCTCCCCGTGGCAGTTGTCACGGCTGCCGTGTGAGAGCTGCAGGCAGAGACAGGGGCTGGTTCTGCAGAGACACGAGGCTTTCCAGTGGAGTTTTGTTCTGTAACAACCATTTCTCGTGTCTTATAATGCTTTAAGAAATGGAGTGGGTAGATTAGAGGTTTTTGTGGATCAGAAGGGATTTTTTTANGTTTTGTGTCTTTTTTTTTTTTTCTTCCCTTTTCCTTTTTTTTTTTTTTTTTTTTTTTTTTTTTTTTTTTTTAGTTAAATACCAACTTATGTTCGAACAGGAAGAATGGGTTTCTCTGAATTTTCCCAACAGAAACCTGCAGATGGAGAGACACAGGGCTGGGGCAAGCACCCTGGCACGGGTGATGGGCTATTCCCTGGCACAGACTAAAAGCAGAGTGCCAGAACAGCTGGAGAGAGGGCAAGAAGCTATTTTGCTTTGTAAACTATAATTAAAAATAATAGGTGAGAGCGCATTAGCAAAACACAACACTAATTTAAAACCGATAGAGTTTATCTGGCATCTTATGATTATTTATGTACATCTTAGTCCTTTCTGTGGTAACTAATTATGAGCTGATAGGAATCAGAATAAAGAGGCTGCCAAGTGCAATTGAAAAAGTAAATGAAGAGAAATTAGTTGTTGCCGCGTTAAGATAATTTAATGGGAAAAGAGAATAGGCTTCAATCTCTTGTGATTTTCCTCTACTCTTTTTTTTTTGGCCTTTCATTTTCACAGCGAAGGAAACTCAGGGTGCTGCTAGGGGGTCAACCTGCAGAAGACCTCTACTTTGCATTCTCATCCTTCAAGGACAGGAAGCAGTTTAAAAAGGCCCAATTCTCCTTATTTGAGGCATCTCAACTTTGTAGCAGCAAAGAAGTGCATATTTGTTTGCAAGACATGCATTTTCCTCAGCAGATGGGATTAAACTGATAATGATGACTCCACAGATTAGAAATGCTCTCCCATCACAAGGTAAACCACAACTGTCTGTGTTGAGTATTTTGAAAGGCATATATTTATCAACAGACCAAAATATTTTTAAAGTTAGTATAATACATAGTAATCCTCTTATTAAGCCAATATCTTTTTTTAAAAAAGAGAGAGTGTCTTAAAGGTGGTAGTGGAAATGGAAGAGAGTTCTACTAAAAAAAATATTAATAGAGAACAATAAAATTTCTATGCTCATTTCAACTATCCTACAAAGCTCCACAGGTATGATCACTGTATTCAGCTGTTTAGAATGTCTCAAAGCCCCTGAAGAGTATTATTAGTTTCTTGCAAGCAATTCAACTGGACTTTCATTAGAAAGGTAAAATTAAACTAAATTGCTCAATGCAGAGCGAGAGCCCTCAAGCTATTGCTGAAAAGCATCCATCCAGCCAAGCTAAACTCAGGCTATCTCTAATAGAATTTAGCTAATTCATAAAATGGAAGTTTATCAGAGCCAGTTTAAAATCCAACCCAAACAATAATTTATCTTTTCAAATGAGTCGAATTTGACGATGTTTAAACAAAATTCTCGGCAGGCAGAAAAACGTCTCAGAACACAACAGCAATGCTTTATACCTTGAGCATTGACACAAGCTAGACTCCAGAAGAAGAGAATAGTTTTCCCTGTGTGAGCATAGGATATTTACTTTAAGCGATAAAAGATTATGTGGCTGGAAGCCCAAAGCACTTTATCTTGCGATGCCTCCAGTGTTTTGCTGAGAACTGGATGTAAGCAACGTGCCATTTGCTTTTTGGCTGTGTGTATCCTTACTTCTTTCTAAATGTTTCAATCATGTTGGCTGTTTTGGAAGAAGAAAATTCAATGGTTCTATCATTGAAAGAAAAGTACCTTTCTTATTACTTAAGAGAAATGCAGTCGTATTTATCCCTTCGTTGATAGAGGGTAAAGCTTTAGTATCTCACAATAATGGACAAACATGAACTCATCAAGCCCAGGAGAATTCTTCAGACAGCAAAACTACATAACAGAAGGTAAATCCAAGATTCTCAGAGCCATTTAAGCACCTAATTTCCTTTGGTGAATGTGAGCTGGTTGCATTCAGACACTTGAGGATCTGCCTAAGTGACTTGTCCAAGGACAGAGGGGAGTGAGCATCACAGGAAATCCCACTTTGGGTTGGGAGGGGTATCAAGAGGTCTCCAGCCCAACCTCCTGCCCAAAGTGGGATGCCTAGAAGCCTCATATATGCCATGCTGAATGGGAAGGTCCCCAAGGGACAAATCCCTCCTTTGCATTTATGACTCCAATCCCACAAACCTCTGTGAGGAGGCAGAGCTGCAGATAAGTGCAAACCGCCTGCACTGCTAGCCAGGAACTGCTCTGTTTCTCAGCAAATATTGTTTAATGAACACAGTCCTTTGAATGACATCTTTATATGCTGGGCCTTATGACAGTTTAGTAACAAGTTTTAATTTTTTGCTCATCAGCTTTCCTGTTCACATATCATCAGCATACAACAGCAGAGGATGTTAGGGAATCTAATTAGTAAACAATTCCATACTGCTGATACAAGATGAAACATTCTTAAACCAATAAAAAGAGCACTTTAATCACTGTTGAATGACTTTCAATGCCAAGCGGTTTGTGCCATGTCAGAACATAATTTGAAGAAGATTAGAGTACTATATAAAAGAATTAATGTTAACAACTTCGTTAAAAAATGTCTTAAACAATGAGCTTGTCAGTTGTCACAGACTCTCCCTGATCCATTGTGACTAAGGCCCCCGCCCCCAACAATTTCAGCTGATAAACAATGCTAAAAGCGTCAGGCAACCTAAACATTTTTTTCCATAGGTCCATCAGTTGTACAGGGTGCTAATCACCAGAGCTGGGGTCAGCCTTCTTTAACCTGCAACAAAGGCAGTGGGTTGCAATAATGAATACACAGGATAAAGAATTTGTGAGAAGCCCAACTGAATCTTTAATCATGCCTCAATGCCATTTCCGATCCAGTCAAACATTTGAAAGCTGCTGGGCAAGCACCACGCTATCAATCTTTCCAGTGCACGTAAAATTACCCGGGAATCTTGTTTTGGATTAAGTTGAAGAGTGTCTTAGTAATAAGGGTTCATCGTTCTCTTCCGCAAATCATTTGTCAGTTTTGTAATACAATCTTCCTCTGCAGCAGGGTGGGATTTATACAGCAGTTGCTGTTTATTTATAGTTGAGGCTCAAAGATCTAAATTATCCATCCTTCTAAAATCCTTTGTTGAGCTGAAAATACTAAGTAGCTACTAGCTCATAGGCATTTATTTCATAACTGCTAGCAGTCAATTTGTAACTGATGGCACTGAATGCAAATTAATATTGAATATCTTAACAGTAAAAGAAAAGGGGTTCTTGAGATACAGTACATGGTAAAACCCTCATTAATATATGTAATGCATCCCTTAGTACTCTGAGATACCATTTATGTTCCTGATAAGAAAACATATTCCACAGTTAATGTTTAGTTTTTAGATTTGTCTACCTTCAAATGCATGTTTATTTTCTAAAATTAGACTTTTGTTCTGAAGCGAGTTTACATTCCAAGCACATACATAATAGAAACAAAGCCATAACTTATCTGTATATTTATCAACTATGAATGAATAGAATCCACTCTAAACTCTGTTAAGAGCGCACAGCACTCAGCATTGTCTGCCAGGGAGATGGGATCAGCTTATTCGAAAAGGGGAGGTTTATTTTCTTATGAAAAATTAAGGATAAAGGCCAGTTATCTTGGTAACCCAAGGTTAAGTTCAGCACAGGGCATTTTAAAAGATGGCCAGTGGAAAGAGGTGAATTCAAAATGACATGAGAGGAGAGTATTTGTGACAAGGGCCAGATTCAAAGCAAGCAGCTCAAGTGAAATAAAAAGGCAAGTCCTTAAAACTCTTCAGGCTGTTCCTGTTATTCATATCAGGACTGTTAGACAAAGCCAACACATCCCTAACAGTAAAATATCAGATCCACACAAAGGCACTGTGAGCATACCATGTACAGCTGAATAACTCATTACACAGTAGTGTGAGGTAGAATCACAGAGTCGTTAAAGTTGGGGAAGATCCTCAAGTCTGACTGCTGACCTAACCTAGCAACCAAGGTAGCACGAACATATTCCAGATATGAAACCAGTGGGGTGTCTCGTACCTTCTCTGTGCCTCTGATAAGCACGCTGAAGAGTTCATCTAGTTAGAGGGAAAAACCCTTCACCAGCTGGCTTCAGCAGTGGCCATTTTCCTGATTTAATGCAAAATATAAAATCTCCTTGGAATAACCAACAAAATGATAACAGAATCCACTTCCACAATGACAGGTTCCAAATTATCCAAACCAAACCCTAAAGTGAGAGATGCCGCTTTACATTCCTCGAGCCTCATCTCCACCTGGTGGGAATCAGCACAGGTTTGCTGCCTTCTCAGAGGCGCCACACATTGGAGCAGCGGCTGAGGATCTGCTCCACCGCTTGTTGGGAGCCTGATGCTGATGCACGGGGTGGGCACTGCGGGGTTTGTGCTGCCTGGGGGCAGCTGGAGGAAAACTGCCCTCAGAACGGATTTGTCTCCTTCTGGTATTGCTAGCAAAGCCCAGCTGGGATTGAGAGGCAGAGCTTTCTCCAACTATATTTAATCCTTTGTCTGTACTTTGAATTGGTAGCTTTTTGCCTATCAAGCCCAAGTCCTTGTGAACAACGTGGAGCACAATGACCTCTTCTGAACAACACTAGCATGTCTAAAATCCTCATGTCCTCATTCAACCTCCAGGATTTCCTCAGTATCTGTAGTGTTTTTAGGAGCAATCTTAAGAGCTGTTTGGTGATATCACCCATAGCCGAGCCCAGTTGTAGCTGAGGGAACTACTTCTCAATGTCAGGCATTACTCTGCTCCTTTTCCTACTTGGATAACTCAGAGCTGTGAGGAACAGTCACTTTTCCAACAATGCAGTGAACAAGTTTTAGTCTCGCCTGTGAGATGACAGGAGAACTGTTCAGTTCCTGCTGCAGTCCTCTTACTCACAGCAATCCCAGATGCACAGTTATCTTATGAATAATGCTCAGAATATGTATGTTATAATGTCCTGTAAGAAAACAGGATTCCTTGATTGCTTTTTCAGCAAGGAAATACAAAATTGAGACCTGCCTTTGCTATTTTGGGAGAGCGTGAAACTGAAATCATATCTGCAGCTAAAAAAAATTGAACTTTGGAACTGCCAAATATGATCTAAACCCCAAACTGGGCTCAGTTGACTTCAGGTCCTATTTCCACCGAAGTGCCAGCAGGAAAACGTGACCTGAACTGACACTGTATTTACAGTCTTTTCAAAGGTCTCACCGAACCACATCTAAACCAGAGGTGCTCAACCACCTCCCCTTCCCCCATCACCACAATTAAACAGGCAAAGCATCTCTTAGAAGATAATATGACGGATAAACCAAAATCTATAAGGTCTGCTTTTTTCCCTCTGATGTATTCCTTTTTCAACTAATTCCCAACTACAAAGACTCAAAACTCCATCAGCTTCTCTACTTGCAAAGCATAGTTGGTTTCAAGCTGTAACTTTTCTTAGTGTCATTAAGACCCTTACACATTTACAGTATTCTTTACATACATTATAGGAGATAAGTGTGCTATGCTCTTTGAGTACGGAAACTGCAGCAGTTCACGAAAGAGGATTTGTTTTCAACTACTGAGGCATTAAGACCTAGTGATTATTTCAACTATTCAGTATATGCAGCTATATTTAACTTACATTCTGGGTTTTAACTTTGCAAAAGAAATCGTGTCCATTGTAATAAATGTATTTTGATAATGCACAATGTTGTTTGTGTTATGCAACCCCCCGTATGTTCTCAATTACAGCAATGATAGCACTTGAAAACTTCCAACCTCCAACATCCGGTATCAAACAGATTGTCTGCAATCATTCCGCAGGAGAAAAAAAAATACAATAGAGGACATGAAGTCAGGAGAACTGGGTTGTTTTCCTCTTTTTGACTCTTCCTTCCCTAGTGAGCTTGGACAAGTCACTTCAACTCCATGTACCTCACTTTTCCCAGCTATAAAATGGGGAGAGTATTTATTTACCCACCTCACAGGGGTGTTGTGAGGAGTCATTCAGATTTATGGAGTGCTTTCACACTTAATTTGGAAAAGCACTGTGTAAGTATAAAGTGTTATATTATAAACCATTGTTAAAATGTGTAGAAGATGTAGAACAAGGCTGGCAAAATAGTTGACAAAAATGTAATTATCTTTTAAAATCATGCCTATTTTTCTCTATTGCATAAATTTAATTCTTTAATCTGTGAAGCTGTCTGCTACTCCGGGTCCTGTTCCAGTGTCCTCCCTCTCACATCCATTTCTTTTGCCCAGCTCACAGAGAACTTGGTAAAACTCTCACTAGCCCAAACAACAGTGAGTTATTAAAAAATGGATGCTTTAGAGGGAAACAGTCCCTGAAAGGGTGATCCATGCATTCATCTCTCCCACCCTTTGCATGTGCTAGGCAGAGCCATCACGGCATACCAGGGGTGGGATTCAGTCGCCTAACATGGATCTTGAGACATCTGAGCTGCCTCAGGATATCCCACGTGCTCCACAGCTGTCTTTCAGAAGGGCACATATTTCCCATAGGTCTGGTGTTGTATCTGCCAGCCCCTCACAGATATCTCAGCTAAAACCACACAGTGGTTAAGACAACACCAGACTGTGCAATTTAATGCTTTTGCCACAGCACCTGGAAGGGAGCTGGTTCCCACAGGCAGCACCGCATTTCTTTTTTTTCCAGAATCTTATTAAAGTCCACAATCAGCTTCTGAAAAATTTTTCAAGGCTGACACAGGGCCATCTTAAGCTCCAAGAACTAGAATGAAGCCTGTGGCTTTACCTCGCTCCACCAGCATTTCAGGGCAGGAGCAGCACTCCTCACAGGCCTCTTTATCAACATCACATTTCCAGGCACATCAGTGCTGCAATTCCTTCTCCTGCCCACTGAACCCCCGTTCACACCTGATTTACACTTTTAAGACATCATTGCTCCACCGAAATGGCAGTTTTGAACACTGCATGCAAATGCCTACGATCCTTTCTTCTCACAGGCTGGTAGGAGCAGTGGAGCAATGCAGCATTCTTCTGCTCATTTCTAGACTTGGGAAAAATCCCTGAGGAAAATTACCGATTTTCATTTTAGAGTGTAACAGGGTAAGGGTGAGATCAGGTTGGAGAAATGATGCTGCAGTCCACTGCTTGCCCCTGCCCTGTGTGCCAGCACTGTCCAGAGCAGTGAGAAGCAAAGCGCATGCCAGGGACAGTGCCCGGGCACCCCAGCACCGCTGGCGGCTGCTCACACCTGAGCATCCGTGGCAGCTCATTTTCTGCGATGCACATCCACGCAAACACGATCACAAATACAAATACTATCACAACTCGTTGGCCACGGTCAAAATGGAAATCCTGTGGAGGATCGGAAGTCCTCCTGAGACACATAACCTGCCAGCTAAAGGTGGATTCTTCTGGGTGAGGGTAATTTAAAGAGTTGAGCAAACACGTGTTGACAATAAACATATCCTGCCAAAAAAGGAGAGATTAGATACACTGCTGCAACTAAATCGTCAGAACTGGCCTGGCTGGTGTTTGGGCATACACAGATGGGAGTTCATTGAAATCACTTCTGTTATTAACTTATGCTGAATTGAAAGGTTTTATGTTTTTGCTGTACTTTAATTATATATATACTTTATATAAATGTATGTATACATACAGTACTGTATATGCTGTATATATTTATATAGCTTTTTAATACTATTACTAGTCCAAATTTAGACTTTTTCATATGCATTATTGCAAAGAATATCATCGCAATGCTGACATTTGGCTTCTTCCTTCATTGCACAGATAATTTTTTAGACTGAATTTTATTTCAGACATGAGTGAAAAAAAAAAAAAGCCACACTATACGATGCTTTTTAAGGAAGTGACCTTTTGGGACAGATATTTAACAAGCTGTTTGTTTAGGTTTTAAAATAAAGACTGTTTTTCATCTGTTGATATGCACACACATATGCACATACACATACAGACACATACAGTTCAATAACACAATGCATTGTAAAACCACAGGGTGTAATGATGGGGAAGTATCATGGTAAGAAAGTAACTACTAACTCTGTCTTCCAGAAACTAATTAAGGGAATGTATTTTGCAATAATACAGATCTAGCAAACAGGCCTCTAAAGTCTAGGCTTAGAGCTGTAAGCCAGGCACTCCTGTATTATGTATGTGTGATTTTCATAGATAGCCTGCTGTAAAGTGTGCCCTGTTAGTGCATCTTTCAGGCTCAAAGTCTTGTTAATATTTCATTTAGTACATACTGTAGAGTCTCATTTATATTACTTCTATAATTAATGGTGATAGCTTAGGCACTGCCTTTACAAGGAGAGATCCCTGTATGTTGGTCGATGGATAATGAGAAACAATAGATATTTCATTCACCAGCAGCTTGTTGCTAGTTAGTAGGAAATTATCGTGTGTACTGTTGCTTTAATTGCCAGGGTAAATAATGCCGCCGCTGTGTTAGTGAACATTTTAAAGCACTTGATGCGAATAGACTAGAAACAAAACACAAAAAAATTACCTTTATTATGCTATACCTTAGCATAGGGAGTTAAAAAGGTATGTCTTAAAACATTTGCGTTCTATCATGCAAATATATCTTAATATGCATGTGCTGACTATTCAACTACTGTATTTTAGGAAATACAATTATGCTGCCTTTCTCTTCTCCTATGTAGACTGTAAATAACTGTAGATCTTTCTCTTGTTTCCCCATGTAAATATATGTAAATATTAACAAGCTATGCATGCTGATATTCTAGGCAATTTCAGGTACTTTTATAATCTGAAGGCATGTACTTGAACTGGTTTGTTAAAAAAAATCAACTCTCTCAAATCCTTTAAAGCTCATTAGAAATTAAAGATTTCTTACTAGACTGGTTCCTTCACTCTCAGTTGTTTTTTTTGTTTATTTTTTCCCTCTGCTTTGTCAGTGCTGTCTCCCAAGACCTGCCACCAAGGATGCACATTCCAAGGCTGTTTTCTCCAAAGCGTGGGGTCCCGTCTCAGGATACGATTCACTCCCCACCCAAGGATGGGCACCATTTAGGTACAACACCATCCCCAGCTGTAAATCTCAGCAGAGACTCAGAGAGGGGATGTCTATCCTCTTCTCTCTGACCTCTCCCTCTGCTTAATGATCACAGAGTCACAGAACCATGGAATGGTTTGTTTTGGAAGAGACCTTAAAGATCCTCTAGCTCCAACGCCCTGCCATGGGTAGGGACACATTCCACTAGGCCAGTTTTGATGTTTTCTATTTCATTTTCTCAGTCCATAATCCATTAAGCCAGGATTTCATACCACAAGTGCCGGGGCTGGGTTTGAGGGCAGATGCAGCCACAGTCAAGAGCAGTCCCAGGTCTCTGGCTGTGCTGCAGTCCGGCTGCTCACTCAGACATGCTCCTCTGTTTGAACATGCTTTTTATGTTTCTTTTCCAGCATGCTTATGACTTTGACAGACTGTGAAAATAATTTGATAAATAGCTTGATAAATTTCTCCATCTCCTCCCTTCCGTGCTGTAACACTGTTTGTGGAAGCCTTTCAACTGAAGGAGTGTGAACAAAAAAAGAAATTACCGAAAGCTTCTAAATCAAGTCACCTTCTGCATACAGATTTGGAGACAAGGTTTCAATTTAGCTCTCTTCTTCCTTCCTTTTTTTTTTTGTTCATGCAATAAATGAAGATTACTCTGAGGAAAAAGGTAAGAAGTAAAAGAAGATGCATTTATCCCCCAGTACAGTAAGGGGGAGAAAAAAATCTCGTATCCATTATTGATGAAAACTAAATGCAATGACAGATTTTTAATTGAAAGAAAACAGCTTTCATGTCTGATGATTTTTTTTCCAGAGGAGATGTATGAGAATAAACACATTAATTGACAGGATCCTCATGACTTTTTAAGTTCCTCAAACTTAGCCTGGCATCTAGGGAAGATCTCTTTCCAGTCCTTGAAGACTCTTTTAAGATGAATGTTTAAAAAGCTGAGCTGACACGGGCATTACATTGAAGTGCAAGCTGTACTATTCTTTAGTAGAGGGCGTAGAAATGGTTCATAGAATTATTATCTTTCTGCAGACAAAACCCATTACCTTCACACTAGGAGGGAAAAGCTAGTTTTTAACTTATATAAAACGGAATCAATTATCAATATCTTTGCATGGTTTCCCAGCTCTGCTGGAGAGCGGTCACAGAGCTAAACACACAGAGCCATTTGGCAAAAGGGCTCCTGCCTATGCTGGGCTTCTTGTTACACCTTTCATTTAATAAAATCACATCTGCAGAAGCAAAAATAAGTAGGAATGATTTGTATGCAGGGCTTCCACCCTGAATGTCACAAAGGGAGATGGGAATCACATTTGCAGACCGATCACTGGGCTTCTGTTACTTTCGACTTCTTCCCAGTAAAAAGTGAACAAGCAAATAAAAAGCAGCCAGCGATGCAAAGTCAAACACAGCGGTGAACGGCAGTGCAGGTCAGAGCATCCATAAAGCCTGTTGTCTTTGGTGTGGAGAAAAGTGCTCCTTCAGCAACCCCGCCACATAATCCTCACCATCCCGCCTCTGAATAATCCTTTTGCTGGCTTTAACAGTGGTTTTTCACAGATGCTCGTGCTGCCAGTGAGAAAAGGAAAGCTGGAAGGTACGTGGTGGCTTTTAATGGTGTAAGTCCACACGTGCCCACTGCTTTTAAACTGCAACAAATAGAAATCTTGTGTCTTCCAGCAGACAATGTCTAACGTGGTTCAACTCTGTGCTCCTTGACCAGAGAGATGGATAAGTGCATTAGCAGCCATCCTTAAAAAACTGTGTGCCCAGCTATTTCACTAGCACAGGTAAACTCGGTGCGCACACAGGTGCAGCATGTACAAGGTATATAAAACATAATAGTCCAGAAGCTGGCAGTGTTGTTTGGGAAGGAAATGCTCATTATTAGACTCTCTTATCTGTTTATCCCATTCATGAGATCTGCTTCTACAAAGCGCATAATGATAAATGGCACATTTGCAAATTATCTTCTGAGTGCTGATGAGAAATCAGCAACCTGCGAGTTACCGTGACTTTGAGTGAGTACACTCCACTGCGAGCCTCGTTTGCTGAGATGCCTGCCAAATGAGTGCATTAGGATATTAGGAGTCTAATAAATTGACTAACAAGCATTTGATGAAAAATAGCTGTTCCATCCGTTACAGTTATCATCACCGCCAACAAGGCTACTGGGGTTGGGATTTTGAAGGCACCAGCTGCTGATAAAAGAGTTGTTGCCGTGCTGTGCCACGCTCTCAGCAGCATCTCCCTCCCTAACTGTGCATCTTAACAAACTCTCAGCAAGACATAGGACCTTCTTAACTTAAGTTTTCCTCTGCCTCTCCATGACGCTTATGAGGATTAAAACCATTGCAGCCTTACTTTGTCTTTTCTCTCCACTGCAGAAAGTGAGATGCTGGGTTTTTCTGTCTGGGAAGGAGCTGAAGGAGACAATTTCTGTTATACGGCTCAGCACTGCTCAAACATCTGAGACTGTTCACATTCACAATCTGAAAACTTGTTAATTTTTGCCACAAACATCTAAAATCAGACTAAAGGACTGAGGTGGCTTTGGCTACAGCCACATTCAGCAGAAAGGCACTGCACTATTTAATATCATGCAATCAAATTAGTTTCAGGAGTGGCTAAAAGTCCTACTTCTAACTCAGTGTCTCCATGGAAAAACTCATAAAACAAATCTTCATACAACACTCCACTTATGCCATTCACTGCTTTGCTGGATATTTAAGAAGCCCAGCTCTCTTTATGAATAAAACTGATAAGCTCCCATCATGCAAACATCCTCCCTGCCTAGGAAGGAGCAAGCAACCACCACATTCAAACCCTCAGGTCCTGCAAAGCAGACAGAGGGCAGTTAAAGCCCAGGGCTGACTGTGCAGAGCCCTTTGGGAAGGCAGCCCCACACAGCCCACCCGATGCACTGTGGGTGTTTGTCCCTCCTCCCGGCACATGGCTGGGGCAGCAATGCTCTGCCCTGGCACAGCCTGCTTGAGCAAATTATGTCTTTTCAGGCTAAATCATTCTTGGAAGTGCAGTATACCCTTATATTCAAGTTCCAGAAATCTTCTTCACGCCGCTTAATTTGTTTAAAGTAGAGGAACCCAGTTCATTACAAACGCCTGTTTATCATCTGCCGAGAAATCCCAGTGAACACTTTCAAACCACACACGCCTAAGAAAAGCTCCGTCTGTACCTTCCCAAATTGCATTTCTGTTTTTACCTGAGACATTTGCAAGATCCCCAACTCTGTCAACAGTCGCTCTCCAGTTTTGTTTAGCTTATCATCAACAGACTCTGCTTTTGTGAGTGGACAAGTCATTTGAGTGTGCACCACAGTTATAATGGCCTGACTGACAGCTCAGCCAGATAAACACGAGAGAATAACAGACGTAGGAACAATCTGGGTATTCATTTTGTCCGTTCAACCGGGTTGAAAGGATTTGCCAGCCAAGGGCACAACACTTCAGGCTAATTTGCTCAGCCAAAGCGCTGCCGGAGTGTAAGGCTGCAAGCAGATGACTGATGCTGGGGAGATCGGCGTCCCCAGATGAGGTACTTATTATTCACCTCTGCCTCACGGGAAATGAAAGTACTATTTATTCAAAGCATCCATTTGAAAGAGGAAAACATATAGAAATGAACTTTGTTACAAAGCTTGAACCCTTCTCACTGCTTCCCCACTTCTGCATTAATTCCAGCTTCTTGTCCTCGTCCATGTCATCCTGCACACTGCACCGTTTCTGTTTTCTTGCTCCTCACATACTTTTCCTTGTCTCCTGCTTTGTAGTTTTGCCCCTATAGCTGACACCTTTGCTTTGCTGTTTATCTTCCCTTTTTAAGTTATACTCAGCTCTGCAAACCTCAGAGGCCCAGCTCTATTCTCAGTGTCTGGTACAGCAGAGGGTGCCCGCGATATCCTGGCTGTGTCACATGCCAAATGCACTCTGCAATGCTTTGGCCGGTCTTAGCCCCACGCTCCAACAAGAGCCACATGCTAACAATGCGCTGCATCAGTCACCACTCCGTTGTGGAGCCAAGGGACCCAGGGCCAGTAGAATGACAATGCTGTCCTGGCTAAGGAAAGTTGTCTCTTGCACATTTTAAGCACCCTGTGTTTAGAGTGACAGAGCTACAAGTTCACCTGCTAATCACGTAAAAGTAAATGATGGGTAGAACAGCCAAGCTTGCACTAAGAAAAGGTAAACACTGCTCTGACATATTTCCACAAGCAAGCAAGCAAAATAATAACAGCTTGCTGTGGAGGTTTGCAAGTTTGCTCCTATTAATTAAGTTCCATTTTCCAGCATCTTGAGTTTTAAGATGTTTTCTCCAGGACTGATTTCAACAACTCTTTCTCCCACTGAAGAGCAAAGGCCAAACCCTGCTTTTGGTGACAGCAGCATGACTCTACTGGCTTCCTCCAGCTATGGAGCCAAGACACAAGGTGTAGCAGGATGGAGGTAAATCCCTGAACATTTCTGGAGAACAGTGTCCCAGCAGAGCGCCCGCAGCCCGAGCATGGCAGGCTGGGAACAACGGCCCTTGCAGAGGTGATGCACTAACAGCCTCAGACACATCACGGGAGGAATGTAAAGTGCACCTGACACTTCTTTTGATCTACTCCTAAGAAGCATTAAAAGGCACATTAATGTGCTGCTTTAGTGCATGTTCAATGTGATAGTTGGAGACATAACTGAGCCTTTCACCAAAGTCTAATTGGGGAGAAGAATAAACTTATTGTTTCCTCCTCTGGACATGCACCCTAGAACATAGGCAGAGTTGACATTTGCATGAAGTATGTTGCTGTTTTGCATTTTAAATCTCGGCATGATAAATGTAGGTTGAATGATCACTTTGACTGTTAATAGGAAATCAGTACATGTCCAACAGCAGTTCTACAGATGCGGGAACTGATATTGCCCAGCAGCAGGATCTCTTTCTCCAATGCTGAAATTCAAAAATGCATGTGTATATTTACATACTTATATTATAAAGTGCTCACTTAAAATGTCAAACACTAATAAAGTATCTGAGCTGCTACAGCCACTTTTCCTGCAATTGTTTCATAGTGCTCGTGGATATCCCCGTGCACACATCGTATTCCTAGTACCAGAGTTTTGTGCATTGAGCTACTGATACTTCTTGACCTTTTCAGACTATGAAGCACCTGTGCATCTCTGTGCTTTCAGTTGCCATGAAGTCCCTTTTCTCTTTTAGGACAATCACACAATGAATAAACTGCAACAAAACAAGTAGCAAAGAAAAGAGAAATGTAAAAAGAGAACAGTCATGCCCAGGTTAATCAATTGGAGAACAAAGAGAGCGAAGAAAGTCAGATCTAAGTTCCACAATAGAGGTAAGGTCAGGAACGACATTACTGGGTCATCCTAAATTTTGCTGAAGACAGCACATTCCTTGTTCCTATTTCTATCAGCTTAGGTGTGTGTTTGCACATCTGGTCAGACCTGTGTTCCATTGAACTCTATTTTGCTCTCTGTGCAATGCGCTTTCTTACATCTGCTGTGCCGATAATTTATGTCTCCCTGATTAGCTCCCTCAGTGCTTTATCTCTGGGAGCATTAAAGGCTTTATGGTGTCCTCTTCATCTGTCTGTAGCACCTCCTTCCAGCCTCAGCCAGACTTCTTGGACAGGTTCCTCTGCTGCAGTACTAACCATGCCAAAGCTGCTATACTAAGCCATGCACCTCTTAAACTCCACTGGCAAAAGACAGTCTAATTTGGGAGAACCATTAGCTTCCTTTGGTTGTAGCTCTCGCTCAATCTAGCCACAAAAACTGCAGTTCAAGGGAAGAGGAGGCTGAGGACTGGGAGCTCAGAGAGCCCTGCTGCTCCGTGTCCTGGCACTAACAGAAAAGCAGGAACCTGCAATGCCAAGGCTTGCCAAGAAAACAGCATGTCCTGATCGAGTTAGGCAGGTAGTTAAAACAACTCCAAACTGCTCTGGGTACAAAAGAGATGGATGCAGAGGTCTTCTGGATCATGCACCAAGCAATTCTGATTTCCGCGTGATATTTCTAAACCAGTCAGTTTTAGCTGGCACCAACTCAGGATTAAAGGAGCTCCGGCTCCAAGCCCACATATGACACTCAATGCTTCAAAAAAAATTTGAGGCTCTTCCCATCACAGCTTTTATACATCCTCCTTTTTCTTGATAACAGCATGGTGTTCTCATAAACAAGGTAACATCCTGCTCACCACAAAGGTGAAAGACAGGGTTTTTTGAGCTACTCCTCTGATTGATGTTCAAGGCGGACTCTGATGAGCCCATCTTCAAAACTGGGGAATACCACTGCAACTTCAATAAATTGTTTGTTCTACACGAAAAACTTTGAAATACAAATGTATAGAAAACTCCCAGATTTCTGCTGGAGTCCATATGGATTTTGGAGGCCTTCCTTTTAAATTATCTCCTTAAATAGACCTTTAAGAAGCAACCAACATTGGAAACTTAGCTTTTGCAATATTTGGATCTGTATTGCTTTCCAAAAATGGAGCTAAAGCTTTTCTGATGCTCCATTCAGAGGCCAGGGCAGAGGAGGGGGATGAGCACAGCAATGG
Source organism: Mystacornis crossleyi (assembly GCA_013400655.1). Taxonomy (NCBI): domain Eukaryota; kingdom Metazoa; phylum Chordata; class Aves; order Passeriformes; family Timaliidae; genus Mystacornis; species Mystacornis crossleyi. The sequence continues at coordinate 93,703 of VYZQ01042589.1, read as the reverse complement.
TGGGAGGTATGGGGAGCAATTCCCTGAGCCTGGGGAGCCCCTGGGATGGGAAGCTGGAGCTGCAAGAACCTCCACAGTGTGAGTGTGCACGGGTGCTGTCACTCAAAGAGAGAAATGCTTTCTTTTGATGGGATACACACCTCTCCTTCTTTCTCCAGTAGGAGGCATGGAAATGTGCCTGGCTTCCCAGCAAACACGCAGAAGATCCTTTCCTGTTGGTGCCAGTCAGTTGACTCTATCTCAGTATTTTTCCATTTGTTTTGTACAAGTAAAAATGGTTTTTAACAAGATCTCTATCCCCTGTTTTGACACAATGCCATATCCTGCTAGGAGGATACTCTTCCGACAATAAATTTCTATTAAAGTGCAATATGCTCTTAAGTGGCACAATCTTTTTCAGCTGGCAACATGAAAAATATGTGTTCTGTCCAACTGCTGTATTGGAACTGTGCTATCCAACTCTCCTTACATACTTTTGAGCACTTTTTTTTTCAGCCCAGTTAGATTACAGAAGGGAAAATCACTCAGTGGCATAAATGATAAATACCTAAAGGATATTTAGCGCTTACTTTCTGACAAGTACAAAAGTGAATTTGCTGCAAAGTAATGAACTTAAGTGACCCCTGCTGACTTCTCAAGGAATGACATTCCATAGGGAGTCCCATCTGTGAAACAAGCGGCTCAGGTACAAAATCAACCCCTTTGTCTCAGCTCCTCGGACTTTTTCTTGGAAAAGGATTCTTCCTCAGGAGGTTACTGGCAATCTGAAATGGTGCTGGGGTCTACAGTTTTGGCTGGTCCATCTAATCACTGAAAAAAAGGATAAAAGGTCAGATTTGAACCCTTGCAGCAGCCAGACACAGCTAATTTGTTTTTCAGGAGTGTTATCAGTTAAGCATAGCTGGAATCTGAACATCTTATGTCTGCCCACATATCTGGCTGGTGCCTTCTGGCCTTCTGCGTGATGCAAGGGGCTAATAAAACGTGGCAGCACTTGATGTCAGATAGTTTGTCTCTGCCTTGTTTAATCACTCTGAATGGAGTGATGCTCAAGCCCAACTTGCATTCACTATCGGTCTACGAGAGGCTGCTGAGAGCTACTTCTCAGCAATCAGCTTGAACCCTTGGCAAGACATCTGTCAAGTACACTTAAGCATCCCCACAACCTCCAAGTAAGAGAAGTGGCCTTCTCAATTTAGATGCAATATTAAAAGCAGTTGACAGAAATCTTACATCCCGCTGCCTTTTCTCTCTAGGTTGGCAATTCTGATCCCATTAAAGTCAGTGGGAGCCTTGTCATTGACTTCAATAGACCAAACACTACAAACATAGTGTTCAAGATGGAATAAACACAACTGGGTAACTCTCAAACTCATTGAAAACCTAAAATCCTATTAGGCTATCGAGGTATCTTGACACTCAAGAGACACTTGAAACTCCAGAGGCTCAGGCATTTCACACGAAACCCAGGACGTGTCCAAATGAAGAGGCAGCGTTGCTATTGCGCTCGTTAAACTCTTAAAACACATGAGTGAAGCTTCCAGCACAAATCATGGTGTTAGGTCCAGTTCACTGTAGCACAAACTTGATCAGAACATCTACCCCACAAACAAAAGAACTGAAAGTTCAGATGAACTTTCTCAGACTTCTCATGACCTCATTTGCACTGGAGTGGGCTGCTTGGTTGATGCAACTTCATTGCAAATGCAAATGTTTATCCAGTAAGACAACACACTTAAAAAAATAAACCAAGAGAAAAACAAAACAGAAAAAATGACCATCCAGCCTCATCTTGTGTGTAGGTGTTTACAAAACCTGAGACATCACATGTGTTGGAAATTATTGGAGAATGTCTCATAGGATGTATTAAAAAAAAAAATCCCTTCACAAAGGCATACGCTGCAAATGGCTTAAAAGCATCCAGGTATTCTTGGAAAGTGCAGTAGCAAATAAGCTTCCCTTTTAATTTGTCTTAAACTAGGTGTTAGTGCAAGTTACGACCAAGAATTTAGCACATCCATTCAAATTATACCTAAAGCACTAAATCCAGCACAGCAGTAATTTTCTAGTCTTTCATACTTCCCAACTTAATGAAAAGAGACGTTAATGTCCCAGCCATAGATTAATTAGATGGAATCATTAAGAATTATTTCCCAGGTATCTTTCGCTAATACACGTATTATCATTGAACACTACCAACCCTGTGTGGAAGGTTAATGTTATTTTGGAAGAATATTTACAGTATCGGGGATAGAAAACCCAATATCTAAAAAAATATTTTCCACCTGCAGCTATCTGTCATCCATCCCACACAAACTTTGAAAGCTTTCCACTATCTGTCAAAACACAGGTTTTGATGCAATAAAGACTGTAATTATTGAGCATTTACAAGAAATAATATTTTCCCTCTGGTACACGTTATACAGTTGTTAACATGCAAGTATGAATACTAATGCTCCGAGCCCACCTATACTCTCCACAAATGATAAGGATTTTTTCAAATACTGATATAGAGGCAGGTGTAATAAAAGAGCAAGATAAGACTGAATATAGGTTTTGAAAAGTAAATGTCAATCAGAATAAGGTTTTTAGAGGTATAAGAACTTGATTTGAGGTAGAGTTTGGAAATAAAGCTGACAATTAGATCCAGAGATATAAACAGCACTTCTTTTGTGCTGAAAAATAAAATGATCCTTTTGCAACCAAAATACCAGGCTACAAGATGTGTGAAAGAAACAGTACCGAGGATGCAACAAAACAGCCCTGCAGATGCCGTGCTAGCAGATGGCTTAAGCCAACTGAATTACTGTATAAACATTTAACTGAGAGTTTGGTTTTATAAGTGTGGAAATAATACAAAACAAAAAGCAAATTATTCTAAGAAGCACTTAAATTAGTAATTTGTAATTTTCTCGGCTAAGATGGCCTAGCTCTGCTGCCTTGCAAGAGTCCATTGAAGAGGGGGTTCTGGAACCCGTGAGAGAAACTGCACACCGTAAAAGGGAGCTCATACGAACACACAGAACTAAGCGAGGCACTTAAAGGTAAATATATACCTTTCCACTGATGTCGCAGCTCGAATCCATTCTAACTGCAAGTTAATAAAAAATCTCCCCGCCCCTCCCCACTCTCCATTTCCTCCTTCATGTCTAGATAACAAAGGCTGCGTCTCTCTGTTTATATCTCAGTAACTTCTACAGCAACCGCTTGTCGTGTTACTCGGGCTCAATTGTAATATGTGGGCAGGAAGGGTACAAGAGAAAAGGCTCTTTGTGCATAGATATCTTCAAGAAATACCAGTCAGAAGGCGGAAAGGCAAAAATATACAGGAAAAGGGAGAAGAATTAATGCAGAAATAATGTGGCTTCTTGCTACAGAGTACAGTCTGGATAGAACAGCATCACTGTTGAATTGATGGGTTTGGCCTGATTAATGCTTAGACATGTGTTTCAGATGAATGTTTTCTATCATTTTGTAATGAAATACCTGGAAAAACAGGAGGCTGATGATGGGTACAGGGTTTTATCCTGATTTACTGAACGTCAAAGCAATCTGTCCTCAACATTTCCCAAAACAGTGACAATATTTTCTTCAGCCTTTTCTGGCGAGCAACCAGGCCCCAAACAATTCTAGCCGTGATTGCAACAGCAGAGTCAAACCTGCCCCTTGAAACTGCCACGCCGTCGGTGTCAGTCTGCACGACATCCTCCTCAGATGCTCCCCAGCAAGCACAACCACAACTGCTGCTGATGCTGCACGCACTGACACTTCACCACTCCAGAGCCCAGCTAACCATTTTGCATTCCTTCTTCTGAAAAGCCATAACTTGCTATTCCAGAACTGAGATGGCAATTACACTGGGTGCAGATAGCTCTAATAAAAGACTAAGTCATCTTCTTCCTCAAAACCTCTGTTTTCCCTGCTGTCTGCATTCCAAATTCTCCATTTGGTTTAATGATCAAGGAGAGCTAATAACTTCTCCCTCTAAGCAGTTTCATAGTGCCAGGAACAAAATAAATTATCATTCCTCTTACATCCTAATACAGAAGTTTCTCATAACTCTTTCCTCCTGATCTTCACTCTTTTCCTCTTCCTAAGCATTCCCTTGCTTTGATCTCCATTCCTTCCAGTTCACCTGCTCCAAATCAACCACTTCTCTGCTTGGGATTCTCTGATATCACAACACAAAGAATCTGGAAGTCAAATGGATTTAGGAATTACCAGAGTGGTTTAAATCCACTTCATCCTGTTAGGCAGGATTTTTGAATCTTATATCAAAATGTTTTTCTCTGTTATGCCTGGTGTTGACATCAGAGACTGATAAAGGTCAGAGAACCCCTTTGTTGACTGCAGGCCACGGGCAGCTCCAGTTTCTGATCCTATCGGTGATTTAATTAATTAAGAAATCTACTTTGTCAAGCTTCCCTCACCATTTTCCTTTCTGTTTCCATTTTTTCTACAGTTTTCCTAAGTTTCCTCTCTCCCATGACCACATCAAGCCTAACTCCAGAACCGGATTCATGACTTGTATTTCTCCAGTTTTTGACTGTGAAATGGAGAAGCTGGGTTCTGTTTTCAATGTCTCGCTACTGGAGAAATTATTAAAATTTATTTTAAAGGAAGCAAACTCCAACACTTAACTCAATAAACCAAAAATCTATGTTAAAATGCAAAGAAAATGACATTTGCTTGACGAACATTGTGACAAAGTGATGAAGTTCCATAGTATTGTCCACATGTCTAATTAATATTTGATGAGAAATATATTTGATAACAGGATGGACTTCCTGTAATCAAACTATGATTGATCTAGAAACACACTACTAACAAAACCTCTTCTCGCATGATCTTTGCCTGTTCAATCAAATTATCTCTAAATAAACAAGTGGTACATAGACCTAAAGAAAATATTAGCCTGTAAATTACCTGTCTACCCCTTGTCTCCTTGAGTCTTGAAATTATAGGGCAGAATTTTGTTATGGCTCAGGTCATAAATCATAATACAAAAAGAATATTTGACTGGAAGTCCAGGGATTCTCACACAAAGAGTTTAATTCAACAGGCTAAAAATTTATATTCTGAATGACTTTAAATACCTTCTCTGGGTACCTTTTGCCTGCTGGTGTACTGGAGGAGTTAAAAAAACGGTAGTGTGAAAAACTGAACTTAGATTCTCATGACCCAGAGACAGGATGGTCATTCACATGCACAAAAAGTACATTTAAACCTTTCTTGTTTCCTGAGATGATCAGACAAAGAAATTCAGATGAACTCTGCCTTTTGGAACAAGCACCTCCATGCAAAGCTCCCTCTCTTTTTTAGGCTAATAGAAGTTGGTACATTTCTCCCATCTTTGTAGGAGCTAAAATACATTATTAAAACCTATAATTCAGTTACAGCACCGTAAATCACCACTGCTACCCAGGTTCTAAATTTTAATTTCACTTCAATCAGAATCAATTATTGCACTTCCCATCCCTGGCCTCTCACTCAGCGCTGGGGAAGGAACATCAGCCAGGGACGCTGCTGCCATGGGCTGTGCCAGCACCCCTCCATCAGACACTGCTGCCGGGGAACCATTCAGCTTCTGATCCCATGGCCAGGGCCCCAGATGGGGCTGGGGGAGCCCGCGACGTGCAGGTTCAGAGGTAGCACATGCGGGAACAGACACGGGCGCAACCACGGGCGTATGTGCAGTGACACCAGTGTCATTTACATGTCACGTACACTTAGAAATCTCCCTTGGCAATTGAGAGCAATGAAATCCTGCTGTACAAGGTGTACTGCGCGTGACAACTGAAATTACAAGCAGCATCGCCAAGCCATGCTCTGAGAAGCTTCTGTAATTTTTATCTGATTGACAGATGTTTACAGAAAAGATGTGCTTTATCCTTAGGATATGAACATACAAGGTAGAAAACGAAGTCCTCATATTTCCAAACAGTCCAGGCCATGGTTTAGCAAGCAGAATAGGTTGGGTACAGAGCGCAGGCGATCCTGACTTGTGTTGGTTTGCCGCCCACGCTCAGCTGAGTCATCCCCGGGGCTCTGCGTGAGTAACTGTTAACCAACACGAGGACAGCAATGAATTCCTCCTCAGTTCAGAGCTTAAACTCCACTTATTCTGAAAGCAACAGCTACAACAGCGTGGGAGAAAACAGGATGCCCACCACTCTGCCTTTCATATAGCAGAAGAGATAAAGGAGGAAACCAATGCATGTTTTTCATTAAGAAAAGGGACAGCAGCAACAGACTCTTAAAAAATCTATTTGAAACAAGACAGAGCCTTAACCCAGATAAAATTTAGCTAGTTCTGAACAGGAAGACTCCTTTCAGTAGCAAGTTATGAAGAGCATAGTCTCCTAACTAACCCTAGTTTCACTGGGGTAAGGGCCTGGGTGTCATCCATCTGCTCAGTGTCAAGATCCTGGGGCATCTTGATGCCTTATGTACACTTATGTTTCATGCTGCCACAGAACCAGGAATCATTACCAGCTAAGAAGGGTACATTTCTGTGGATAGATGATGTGGCTGAAATTTCTGTGGGGAGCCAAGCCTGGTTATGTGGAGTACGTTCTGAAGTCCTTTCCTGGCTCCTTCCACAGCAGTCTGAGATGTTAGCACCTCTGCCCCACATCTGGCTGCTCATCACCCCCTGCCTGCCAGCAGGTACCACCCTGCACTACCTGCAGCCCCAGCTGCTCCCCTAATCACTCAGATGATTTAGTTGGAGGCTGCCTTAGCAGAGACCTTTTATTTGAGCTGCTGAAGATAGCCAGCTTATTTTGCCAGAGCTGTGTTAGGGCAGCGGTGGCAGCAGTTCTGTCAGAGCGATTGTGACGCGCCGCTTGACGTGAGCCGGGGGCAATAAGATTTTTGGCAGACACAAGTCCCGTCAGACAACGATGCATGAACATAGCCTTAGAGCTTGCTCAGACATCTCTGCAGTATTAATGACAAAATCCAGCAATCACCCTGGTGGGATTGAGCACGCGTGAAAGCTCCAGTAAGTTAAAACAATAGGGGAAAAATTCTTGTTCAAAAAAGGAAAAATAATGGAGCTCCAATACAAAGCATTGCAGGAACAATTAATTTAAAATAGAATGGTCAAACTCCTGCATTTGGGAACTCCTTGCTTTATCCTCAATACTTTCAAATTATCTTTTGCTTATAGTATCTAAACTACAGAAATGACACACAGTGTTATGTAGAAGTGGAAGAACTTCCAAGAGGCTACAACAGTCTATTTTCTGCTGTTGTTGGCTTGGGCTGGCAGAACACAGATAAAAGTTCATACCACTCAATAGCCCAGAACTCACTTAAAGAGTCAATTGAAGCCATGGCAGAAACATCATCACCTTCTGTGAATGCTGGGCAAACTGCAGCGGCATGGTTTGAAGTTGATTTCTCTTCCTTTCAAATAAAATAGCCTGTGAATTGATTAGAGGTAATAGAATTATTGGATGTTAGCAAGGAAGGGGATTTAAGGAAGATGTAATGACACCATCAAAGCTTTGTTGGGTTGCTTTTATTAGCCTGAATCAGCTTACAGCAGTCCTGACACTAAGAGGTTAGAGGAAGTCTGTTAGAGGCTTGCCTATGGGATGAATGCATAACAAAATCCTTTCGTGAGGGAAAAAAAAAGTAAAAACCCCCACAGACATGCACCAAAAAAGAACGACAAGTACAGTACTTTAACAGGGAAAATTTCCTCAGAAAGGAGGCAAGCAATGAGGCTAGGAGAGGAATAAATGGTGTAGAAATGACAATCGCTCTTCAGTCAGGGCCCATGACTGCACTCACTGCTGATAAGATCCAGCATGTGTCAGTTGTCAAGTGTCTCTTGTCACACTTCAATGTGAACTTTACAGCGAAAGGGGGACAAGAGGCATTGAAGGGGAAAATGGCACGGCTCAGAAGGACTTGTGCACTCAGTGTGAAGCCATTTCAATTTTATATTCTAAAGGACTTTGTAGGTGATCCCATGAATGCAATTATTCTCACCTAATAAAAGCAACATATGCTAAGACAATTAAAAGATTTTATTATACATCTATTCATTGTATTTAGTTTTAGACAGCAGATAAACCTAATTTGAAACAAGATGTTTGCAAGGCAGGAAGCAGAAATAATCGTGGTCTGTATCTATAAGAATATTAGTGATTCATTATATTCTTTATATTAAAAGGTGAATTAATAAAACCTTCCTTTACAAATGACAATTTCACCCAGCAAATGAACAACCTAATTATAAAGCTCTCATTAAAACAGCATAACTTTTGACTTACGGTGTCCAGTTTGGGTGAGTGTATGTTTAAGTGACTTTATTACTCATCAGAAACGTCTCAGGCATATTCCCAGCCTGACACAAACCTCACAAACTCACCCCTTCACCAAGACATAAAGGTTATCCCATTACAAATTAACTCTTCTGTTTTAGGTAGATATGTGCCATTGTCCTGGCGGCCAGCAACCTGAGTTTCTCTAGATTTGAGTTATTGAAAATTAAATTATTAGCTCCAGAAAACCAGCTGGGCTGGCCTGCAGTTTGCAAAGTGAAGATTTCATGTTGTCAGACCAAACCAGGGCTTAGAGCTGCTTAGGAACAAAATCAGTGCTAAATCTGGAGGGCAAAGGAAACACTTCTGGGTCGGGGATAAGCTCATGGGTGAAGTTTCCTGGCAGACATGGAGAGGAAGCTCTGGGGCAGCCAGTCAGTGTGGAAAGAAGAAAGTCGTGGGTAATTATGGCAAGATTTGCATATGACCGCAGTGACTCCCTTCGTTGAGGCAAATGAAGGGCACCAAGGGACTCTGCTGCTGGGAGCCACCAGAATTAAGCAGGAATCCATCACTTCATGCATAACTGATAACGTGTCCCCTAAAAATCTGATCTACACAGCAAACAGCAGTTGTGGAGGGGGTCAACCCAGATCGGTCCCACGTGGCCAGGAGTGCCAAAGGCAGATATTGCACGTGGAAAACGTCATTCAGAACCTCTCCCTTTCTCCCCTTGCCAAACAAGCAGTGTCAGAAGGCAGCCCCTGTGCAAGGCTCTACCTGAAACCACAGCCATGGCAGAAAGATAAACGGCAAACAAAAATGCCACATCTGCAGAAGGAATTTTTGCAGTTCTTAAAAATCTCAAAACAAGGGAAACAGAGTCAAAATGACCAGTTGCAGAGCATCTACAGCACCCAAAATTTCAGTGCAAGGTTAGCAACCTGTCACAACTCTCTACACTCATGTGAGAAATACTGTGAAAACCCATTAAGAGTGAAAATAAAAAGGAAAAGAAAAGGACATAGGGAACAAGAAGGTCAAAATGGTATTAAAATGTGCATTTCTTTGCTCTCCTACAGAGTCCTGAGTCAGGTACAAGTTTGGTGAAGCCTATCAGAGATGTTTTTCCAGTTGTGGAAGAGTAGAATGAAACATCTTTCCCGGGATGGCAGAGCAATGTCTGGCTTTTGTTACAGGTACTTTATTTTCCTTTGGGTGAAGGCAGAAAAAGAAGCATCGGGATCACTCACATTAGTGTCAGCATACAGCAGCTACCCCAGCTTAGGTACTGACACGGCTACCAGCTACCACCACTTGCTCTAGAAAGGAAAAACGGGTTGAGACTAAAAATTCTTAAATCCTTAAAATAATTCCTCCTCTCTAACGCAGCCACAGTGTGATTTACTGCGATGGCACCACGCCTGTGAGTCCACCACAGGAATTTTCTCGGAGCTGGGTAATGTTCACATATGGCGATACCAGTAACGCGGTGCTACAGGCTTTATATCAACCACGTTCTTCTGACTTGCCTTCAGCAAGAGTGAGAAATGACAAAACACAGAGTCGGGAGAGTGCCCTGACTTGGGGAGTATCAGATGAAAGCTCCATCTCAAGAAAAGCACTATAATTACTGAGCACAGGTTTATAAATACTGCTTGACTAATGATTTTGAGCAGCGAAGCAGATGGAAAGTGTACCTAAACCTGACAATCATCAGCTATTTTCCCACCAGTACTTGAATATCTATGAAGTGAAAATATCACTGAGGATCTGGCTAACATGAACCATGACTCATTAATAATACAGATATTTATCAGCATCCTGTCATAGATACTCTTAAAAAAATAACTGTGAATTGTGTGCATCATAGATCCTTTGCCTGGATAAATTGAAGTTTATCCTTTTTAAACTTTGGAGTATGACACAACGCAGGAACTTGCTGTTTTATGTTCCTCTCCCACAGAGTAACTCCAGGGAATCCTACCAAATGGAGGCCCCCTTTCTTTACTCCAAGGACCTTTAGTAAATAACAAAAAGCCAGATTTTCTTCAAAGAAAAATTCACATCCACTTTTTCTTCTCTTTGGAAGCATCTCAAGTGTACACGTTGAACTTCAAATTATTATTTTTTATTTTCTTGATGCTGGCAGATTTTTTTCTCTCTTTTATTAAAGCCACAGTCCTCTCCTCTCCTCCCTCATGGGAAGGATTTCTTTATTAAAACCTGCATCATTATTCCCTTATCCCCCCCTGCTCTGCATCAGCTCACAGGCCTCTATGCTTCCTTTAAAAATAAAAATTTGCACACATGTGCAAAAGCTTGATGCAGAGCCTAATGTGGATCATACACTAAAGGAAGAAAAAAACACTGTGCAAACTGACTTTACACTGGGAGTGTGTGACAAAAAAAAGCAGAGTCTGGTATTAACATTCCACCTAGGCCTCTGTTGGAGTATACAGATTTGAGAAGGAAACGTAGATCTCTCATTATTTATATGACCAAAGTCTCCACTTTACTTGGCACCTCTTTAATGTTATAAAGTGGATGTGATGTGCAATGATTTATTAAGAGATCATACTGCTCCTGTGTAGATTCAGTCGTGTAGCTGCTGTATCCAGCATTTTATGCTGTATCTCACACAATTGCAATGTTTGCCAGCCAGCCCATGAACAAATGAGCAGCTTGCTGCACTATAATATGCATGGATTATAAAAGTATTTCATTTCCAAATGCTGCATTTATTGCTGGAAAACAGGAAGATTGCACAATATCACTGTACTTTTGTGTGGCTTTATCACCTGACTCTGAAGCAAAAGAACACAAATTTTAAAGTACCATGTTAATAAATGATCACTGTGTACTAGAGGGGAAAGAGGCAACAATGATGGGCTTTTTGCCTTTTTTTTTTTTTAATTGTCATAATGGTCTGGAAAAACTTAATGCTCTGCAGGGCAAAAAAAATAATGCTTAAAAAATCACCTGATCTTGATGTTGGAAAGGTGCCAAGCCCATCTGAGGTCCAAATCTATATGTACATAAAAAGCAGGAAGCAGTCTTAAAAGGAAATGCTAATTAGCTTCCTGGGATTTCAGATTTTAAAAGGTTCTGTGATTGAATTTATTTTAGCAATTCTTTCTTTAAGGAATGTGAAAATTGGCCCTACAGTTGAGACTTCAAACAAACAGGATGAAGAAGCAAAATCCTTCATAACATTGCTTATTGCACTCAAAATGATTATAGTCATATGTTGAGGGCTGATCAATAAAAGAGAATTATACTTCAGTATAATGACTATAAGGGTAAAATGACTTCTGGTCAACTTTAACAAAATACTAAGAAAAGCTGGCAGAGTATTAGCAGTATTAAACACAGAAGAACCAGTTTGTATAAGGGGATGGAAATGCGCTCTTAGCAGCAGGGTTACTGTGATTTTTACATTGGATGCAGCATAAATTAAAATCTTCTGCATTATTAACAACAGCGAACACCTCCTTTGGGGCACAGAGAGTAATGAAAGTTCACATTTGAATTAAAGCATGGATGCTGCTGAATAGAGACAAAAAAAGTAAGGCAGAAAAAGAGTCCATTTAGGAGGGACAAATACATTACTAATATGTGAAAAAGTAAATCAGGGGTTTGAAACATCCTTATTTTTTTCCATATGATTATCACACCTCAAGACCTAGCTCAGAACAAGTTTTGGTTTAATATTATCTTTTTGTACAAAACTTTAGTAAAGCACCCAGTAAACCCTGGACCCAGGCCCAATGACGCATCCAGCAAACCCTTGGGCACCCAGAACCAGGTGCTTAAAAGTTACTTATGTACAGAGGAGCCTTGATTAATTCAGGCATCTTGGAGTTCATCTTTTAAACACTTCTTGACAACACTTGTAGTTCCACACTGCTTTCCAGGAAAGAAGTTTTCCATTTTCCTGGAGCCAGTCACCTTGCTAAATGCTGACAGCAACAGCACAAATGCAGAACAAGAAGATATTTACTGCAGGTCAGTTTTCAAGCTGCTACAATATCAGTTTAATATTCCAGGAACCACTGGGCTTCATAGTGCACTGTATGGGACACCATATATAAAAACTAAAACTTTAAGTAGCTAAAACTCTCCTGGCTGTTGGGCCAGGGTAGCTACGTTACACAAACTGCCTGGCAGTCTCTCACCTTGTCCTTATTGCAAAAATGATGCATTTTTTCATGCTTCTGCAGAAGGGCTGCTTTCAGTAGGGGCTCAGAAATGCTGATTTTAAACACTTTCATTTCTAAGGCAGGTCTTGTTTTATAGAGGTGACAAATTTTTGAGATGATGGAGCAGAGAAAAGTTACTTTGCTGCCTTGAACTTTCAGGGTGTAGGAAATAGCCAAACCACTTTAGACAAAAATGGGTTCAGCCTGAGAAGTGTAGGCAAGACCCTTTCCCAGTGCACGGTCAGGGCCATCAGCTGGGCCATATTTACCCTCTTTCTTACCCCAGGATGCATCAAAGGTGTTTCTGAGGTGGTGCAAGCAGGACAGGGCATGGCTAGAAATAACATAAACCACCTGTAAATTCACTGAGCCTGTTTTAAAATAAGTTAGTAGGAATTAGACTCTACTGAAAGCATTTTTGTGAGGGGTTACAGGAGACTTGGGTCTATGGGAAATGAAATATTTGTACCCAAAGAAATCACACAAGGGCAAGACTTCAGAGTTGTGTCTCAGTAGCTCCCACAGAGAATCAGCAGGAATAAAAAGTGTCTTGTTTATTCCACTGAAGTCCCAAAGAGGGACCAAATGAATTTCCCCAGTGGGAAAATCTGCCTAAGGGAACAATTTAGCCCTGAAGAAATACAAATTAACAAGAAATTAGTGCCCTCTGATTGTTTTTCCTGGTGCCATAATACTTCCTGGAGATTTTAAAAGATGTGGCTGTGCAAATATTAGAAATTTCCAAACTAAATATTTAGGCATTAATATTTATACTAAAAACCTGCATAGGGAGAAGTTTTGAGAATAACATTCAGAGAAACACAAAAATTACCAACAAACAAATGTGACATTTAAAGGATTTTCCAGAAATGAAACAACAGATAAAACCAGGCTTCCTGATCAGTCTTCCTGTATGACATGAAGATTCTTAAAAGTTACACTAACATACATCCTTCATTTCTGACATATATGTCTTGTTTTACGGCATATTTACACTTGTTTTCACAATAAAGGAGGTCAGGATAAGACCTCAGCTGACCATCCTTGTTGTTCTAATGTTTGGCTGGTATTTGTTGCCATGAAGCAGCCTTTTGAAAGATGATCACTGTACCTGAAATGCAGATAGTTATAAAAATGGCATTAATTTGCTTAGACCGGGAGATTTTCACAGGAGAGCAACTAGCAGAAAACATTATGAAAATGTCCAAGAGGACTGGTAATTGAGTTGATTAGTATGACCTTGGTTATGAAGGTAATAGAAGAGTGAATGGTGCTTAGACTGAGTTATAACCCTGCTACCTTGCTCGGAGATGTAGTGAGGTATGTAATTTGTTCAGGGTGAATCCAGCAGCCCGGCCTCTCCCTGACAGGGTAATACACTCTGCCTAGCAGAGCTTGGCCGGCCACTGCTCCGAGCCCAGCAGAGTAAACAGAGCAGGGTCAGGCGGGGGATGATGAACTGTGTGCTTCCCTCAGCTCAATATGGTAATTTTCTGCTGGCAGACACTTTCTGTTAAAGGTTTCTTCTAAAATTAGGAAAATTAAAAGCAATTCACAAAAACTTTTAAGAATGGAAACTTTCCAGCTTCAGAGCAGAGAATCTGCATCCCTTTGAATTAAACTCCAGACAAAACCTATCTTGATTTACCTGCTCCCCCAACCGCATGGTTCTGGTGCTGCTTTTGAACTCATCATATTTCCACCCTGTGACAATTCCAGAAAGGCTTTAAAAAGTCGAGTTTTGTCTCACAGAATGGGGCTTTATTTCTTCAGGAACTGATTCAGCTAAAGGCCTGAATGCACAAGTGCTGTGATTGCCTTTCTTGAACTAGATTAACCGTGATTATTTAAAGGTATTTTAGGTGGCCTCCCTTTACAGAGAAAAAAGGAATCCAAAGCAATTAGACAAATTAGACAAAGAAGGTGAGGAAATACAATTTTAAATGATACACTTTGCATTCTTTTCCCCACTGGTAACCTGGATGAGATGTAATAATCTAACAGGCATCTATAGAATAACTGTTTTGAGAAAAAAAAAAAATCACAGAAAGGAATCTTTAAATACTAAACACCAATATATATATATTTTTTAAATCAAGGAATGGATCAAAAGCAATGTCTTCAAAGTCAGCATAATTTAAATATTACCCCTTTCCTTCCATCCCTGACGAGCTGTCTTGCTATTTTATTGCAAGTTTCACAAACGAGTAACTAGCCAAGGTTCCCTAGAAGGAAAATGCCTACATAAAAGATTCAATTAAATTAAAATTACTCAGTTCAGTCTGTGTGTGTCCAACGCAAAGTCTGCTTTACTAGGAAACCAGGCATAGATATTCAGCTAAAAATTGCCACACATTAGACATGTAATTTCAGGCCATATTTCCCTACAAAGTACAAATCAGCTCTCTTTTGGTTTCATAGCTATCAGGATGTCATCGTATCTTTTTTCTGAAGAAATCTGAGAGGATGAAAGGAGGCGCTTAGGAAATAATTTTGCATTTTCTCTTAGAAATTAAAAATCTTTCATTTCTTCTCATTTATTTAAGTGCCACAGAGAAATGGGGTTAGAAATGGATTTAGAAAATAATCCAAGACATCTAAAGAAAACTGTAATCTCAATAACATTCCAACTATAATCATTTCAGGGGCAGAGGAGTAAAAGCAGTTTCTGTCTGTCCATGGATTTTAGAGACTTGCAAAACTACAAGGCTCTCTGAAATCAGGTGTTATATATTCGGCTCTCATTTCACAGAGCTAAATTCAAACTGAATATTTAATTCTAAGTATAAACTAATGACCTGATCCTGAATCATGTAGCATGAAGATAGATTACTGTTGACATGCAGAGAGTCCCAGTGAAATCCCTGGGATATTGTGTGAGCCGAGCAGCCGCCTGCCTGCGACACAAAGCTCAAAACAGCAATGCTGAAATGGAGTTTGGGATGTGAATTCACAGTTACCATCTTTAACACCACATTTTTAATATCATTCCTCCTGTTGTTTTGAAGGTCAGTGGATCCAGAGGAAATTTCCCACTCTCAGAGCAATGAGTATGGTATGAAAGTAATAACGGGCTTTCATTTTAAAGTTCTGCTGTTGAGGGTTTATATCGCAAAGTAAAATAAAAACAACTCCAGCTAAGCCTTTATCTGTTTGTAAAAGTTTGCAAGCTACAAGCAGGACAGATTTACTTGTGTTTTACCAGTACTGAGCTGACACTAATTATCCCACAGTGAACTCTGGATGAAATCCTCATCCTGCTGAACTGATGGGAGTTTTGCCACTGACTCCAGCCGCACCGGGACTTCACCCCCTGGCTTAGGCTCCGTGCCACGGCCTAAAACGTTCTGCGTAATCAGGCCCATAACGTTTATCTTGAAAGCCAAAAATATTAGGTCAACTTATAATCACTCTGCCTTTTCCCTTTCTGGAGGGACAGCTTGTTTCAGTCATCGCTGCCGTGTCCCTGCTGCCGGTGGAAGCTGCTCATCCATCCTTGAGGGAGCTCTGCCGGAGCGAGCGGCCTCGCCCGGGG
The DNA here is from genome assembly GCA_013400655.1 of Mystacornis crossleyi. Classification (NCBI taxonomy): domain Eukaryota; kingdom Metazoa; phylum Chordata; class Aves; order Passeriformes; family Timaliidae; genus Mystacornis; species Mystacornis crossleyi. The sequence goes on along the minus strand of VYZQ01042589.1, from coordinate 77,687 downwards.
CGGGCAGCCAGCGCTCATTTATTAGTATGCACTACCCAAATTCAAAGACTTTCCAAGGAAGTTTGACTGCAGCGGGAGCATTCTGATTTATGAAGCTTGGTTATCATTTTTAAACCACAGCCCTGTCCCCAGCCTGACTCGACTGACAATGACATATGCCCAACGTGCTTGTCAGGCCTCGCAGGCTGATTTCTCATCCCCACCACAGCTCCTCCCCGTGCTGGGACCAGTGACACCCCATTCCCCCACAGGTGGGTCAGCTGGGCACTCTGACACCCATTCATAAATGGCTCCAGCTGTATCGGTGCAACATCCTGCACAGCAGCAATTATTTTTTAAAAAAGAATTTTTTTTTTAGTTTTAAAATCCATTTCTACAAAACAAGCTGTGTGCAATTGCAGCATGCACTGCAGCCGCTATGGCAGAGTTAGGGATTTCCAGACAAACCAGGCTTGCAAATGACCAGGAAAAAAGAAATCTAACACCTGGCATGACGCTATATGTGTCCCTGCCGGCCGGCATGGATATTCGTTTGTTGCTTCTAAATATGAACATTAAATGATCCTTCTCCCTCTCCACCTGACCATCAAATTTTCAAAAAAACCCACTTAAGAACATATTTGAACATTCCTCCTTAATAGGAGAAAAATGTCGTACAACCAACACATCTTTCCCATGTGGAGAGAGAACATTCTGCATTACAAACATACAGCAAATTTAACCAGAGGAAGCATAGGTGGGTACAGAGATATAAGCAATGGAAACATGCCTGTCTGGGGTCCAAAGAATTATATTAAAGATGCTCAAGTGTCATTTTAAGAGTCTGTGTCTTGACATCAAGCAGACAAAGACGCTTTCATGGTCTTTCTTCAAGCGAGAAGGCAGAAACACAAGTAGGGATTTTCTTTTATGCCCAGCAAGATAAAAACTGAGTATAAACACCAAAGTATTTATTCTCACAGCAATCCCATGAAATGCACTGTTATTCCCATTTTACAGATGAGGAACTAAGTCACAGAGAGACCTTCTTGCTCATAGTTTAAAGGTGGTTTAAAAACTGAGCTGAGGACACTATGTTCACATCCAGTGTTGGAGCCACAAAACCAGAATTCATCCTTCATAATAAGATCAGCTTTTCATTCAGTAACTATGAAGGTGCTAAAGGAATTCAGTAAATTCTTCTGTAAAAGCTACATGATATTAAGATGAAAACTAGCAAACCTGAGCTCTAGTAACATATCCACTCAAGCAGGCTCCAAAGAAAATGTGGAAAATAGGTGTTTCATAGCTGAGGCAAGAAAAACAAAACGCCTTTGCAAATTATTTTGTTTGTGTGAGCATTGTGCTTTTGCTGAAAGACTGGTGTGTGCAAAAAGGGTATATTTTTGGTATGTCAGCTTCAATTACCAGCAATCTAAGAGTGAAAAGCGACAGCCTTGTCCCAACAACCTCCTCCAAAGGAGATGCCCATCAGCCGAAAGCCCTGCTCCCAGCGTGACCTTTCCTGCTTTCTGACTGGGCATAAGGGCACGTAGCCATTTTATTTAAACTTCTGCTGGGAAAACTGCTTGTTAGATGTTGATTTCCAGCAGCCACTGCCCTCTGAAAAGAATATTCATGGATGGTGTTTCACTTGGAATGCTAACGGGATCAATCTGAACTCTCTACACTCTATCTCCGACTTGTTTCATACATATTCAAGGCCATTTACATCATTTTACAGAAAACTGTTTATGAGCGAGGATGCACATTGTACTGACTGTTGCTGGGTTAATTCCTAGCATGGAACTGATCCTAGCAGGCGAGCTGGATCCCAAAAGAGGCAAGGCTGGAAAAAATCACAGCGCCTGGAGCCAGACAAAGCAGTTTCGGTACAAGTTCCAACGTTATCCCTAACAATTTTTGTCAAGCAGCTACTGAGAGCGCTTCACAGTCTGCTCACCTCCTTGCTGCTTTGTTTTCTCTATTTAAATAAAAATTACAGTCTCTCCTTTCACTCGCACGGCTAAAGGGCCCCGTAATCCAGTGTATCCTTGGCTCTGTCACTGTGCTTGCTGACCCTACAGTGAGCAGGCTCTGACCACCAAATGCGAGCAGAATAAATTATCGCTGACACTCCAATATTTAATTATGCAGCTGTCAGAGCGGCCCTTTCGAAATTCATTTTAATAAAGTGGGAACTTTTTCCTTTCAAGGTTAGAGTCAGGGGAGTCACCTTCTGTGTCAGGCTGAGGTCTCCACCATGAGCTTTGCATTCTTCCCTGAGAAGCCTGTCACTTGGCCTGATAGAAGGACCAGATAACGGCACCGATGTCTATTGGCCTCCCCCGCCCTGCCTGGATGAACATCCTTCATTTAAACCCACAATAATGAGGACCTCAAAGTCAGGCTGGCAGCCACAAGGGCAGCTCGGCAGGGGAAAAAAAAAATGGCTTCTTATTATAAAATTCACTCGATGTTATAGCTGCAATCTAAAAGCAATCATGTTCATCTCACCGTTTTAACTGGTTAACCAGAAATATTTAACATGTTAAAAAATGTGAATGGAAAGCCAGCGGGTGAAGCCCCAGCAGTCTGTATTTATCTGCACTGAACTCAGACAAGGAGAGGAATATTACTTTGTGTTTTTCTTCAAGCAAATTATCTAACCAGATCTTTTTGCCAAACATTTAGAAAGTAAAACCCTTTTTAAACACTTAGTGTGTAGCAGGCAACATCCACATACTGCAGCCTGCAGTGTATGGATCAGAGGTGCTTTCTAAGATGCTCAAATGCGAAGCTGCTGTGTGTTTTCACAGCTCTCTCACACACACACAGAGCACGTGAAACAACCTTTGTACTAAAGTGCTGGCCATAAGGAACCTTGCCTTCATGAAAACAAACACTACTTTAAAGTATGTGGCTACCTCTCAATTAAATCTTCACATCTGCAGATCCCCACTTTCAAAACTTTTGATTTTTGTAGTGTGCAGCTTTGAGAAAACAGATACAAGTTTGCCGTGGACAGCCCAAAAATTTGCGAGCAAGAGTGCAGTTGACCTCAATCAGCAGAAAAAGAAAAGCAAGCAAAAAGAAATAACCTACACATATTCCAAATCTTTTTGTTTCTGTGTGACAACACTTCTAATTTCTAAGTAATGTTAATAACAGCTTTGACTTACAAGCTCTATTCCTTCCCTGGGTTCCTGTGGTGCTACACAAGCACTGGAGATTTAGCTACGCAAGATTTTCCCCGGTATGATTGTACATCTTCTACAAATGGGGGAGTGAAAAACACATAAATTGCATGTGGGCTGGGAATTAAAGCTCTCGGGGAAGCCCCACATCTCCCATCTTAAATCAAAAGAAGACTTGCTAATGAGAGAGAAGTTAATGGGATACCATCTTACATCCCGTAGGTGCTAAGTGACCTATCCCAAGACACAAAGTGTCCCATGAAATGAAATTAAAGCTTTAATAAAAATGGGTTTTTTTCACTTAATTTGATCCACAGTGAAGTCACAGCCAAGAGAGAACAATATGCATCACTAGTACAAAATGTTTCACTTCTGGATTCATTAGCACTAATGAAGAGCAGGTGCAGGGTACCAGGGGAAATGCTGTGCAGAGCAGCTCTCCAGCACGTTCTCCTGCCCAAGTTGTGCCTCAACATTCGGAGTTTTGCTCCTTCCCTGCAAGGGGGTGCACTTTCTATCTCCCAAATAATGGACAAATGAATCACTATCCCCAAAGCAGATAAAACGCACATAGGGCTCTGAAAAAGGCCAAGAGCCCACTCAAGTTTCACAGTTTTCACGAACATGCTGGGTTGTACTATGGGACTTCATATTAAAAGAAATCTCTATATCTATTAATAAAACATTAAATATCTCACTCATTTTCTGTTTTCAATGCGAAATCAGCACTTCCCACTGAAAATTAAACATTTCCCACTGATTCACCTGTTCGTCTTATACACACCTAAATTTCTAATAACATACATCAGGGTTACCCCATCCAGCGTTAGGCACCTAAAAAACAACCTTTGAGTAAATGTGGCTGCTCTTGTCCTCCTTTTGCCAGTGGGGTCAGCCAACACTTTCAGAGGCTGTGCTGGAAATTAAGTAGAACAACCCTTTGGTGGTAGCCACTGCACTGGGTTTTGCAGAGTGCCCAGGGTGACCATTTGTATTTTAGAAGCTGCAATTAAGCTGTGTGGATCTGGGTTTGGACAGTTATTTATCAGCTGCACATGCAGTACAAAGCCAGCAGGGCCTGGCTTCCAAGAGGTCTACACATGTTTCTGTACTATAAATAATAACTGACAGCCTTTTTTTACCACTTATGCTAAGATTATCTCCCGCTACTTCCTGCTTTAGGTCCTCTTGCTTTATTTTTGGCTGTGTCATTTAACTGTGGTAGAGGCAAATATTTTGACACATTGCTGGCATTTTGATCTCAGCATGTACAAAGCTGAATGCATCTTCTCGTTGGCTTGGAGCTCACCACAAATGCTTACTATGCAGAGGACATGCTCCAGGATCTGAAATTAAACCCCTAATGCACAAAGAAAATGTATTTATATTCTATTATAAACCTGGGAAAATAAGTACTTTAAAATATTATTGCTTTCTATGTGTTTTAACTGGGCAGCTTCAGCTTCACACCAGCACAACTCACTTGCAGGTTTCTGAGGAATACTTCCCTCCAAGCAGCATGGTTCACCTCCTGGTGTCAATCCAAACAGATTTGCTGAATCCTACTTGTCACTAATTTTTGCAGTGGAAAAATAATTATAGAACAAAACATCAGGAAAAAAAATTTAATCCTATCAACCTGGTGTGACATGCACACATAAACATGCCAAAAATCCCAGCTGAGCAACTCACAAAAATGAGCAATTGTTGAATGCGCAGACCAGGAAAGGCTTTGATTCCCCTACAATAATAGGAAAAGTGCAAATAAATTCTGAGTCAATGAGACGGCTTACACTAACCTGGCATTGGGAGAATTTTCAGTCCACAAATTCCTTCACAACTGAGTAAATTTAAAGAAATAAAACTAGATTGAGCATTGCTTTAATACCTGCTGGTGTAGTTTCCCACACTGTTCACTGACTTGTTAAATATGAAAAAGATTTGCCTTGGAAGCTACAGTGAAAAATACAGTCACAGATGGGATAATTGTTCGCTCCTCGGATCTTACCACTTTTATTTTGGTTTAAATATAACCTGTTATTATAAAAAGAAAACTCCCTGGCCTTGTGTACAAGACTCAAATATAATCAGCGATATCACACTGTCCCTTAATAGAAGGTGCAATATAAAAAAGATCATTTAAGATGCCAGTAGCTTCCCTCCTGACCCTGCCTGGCTGAGAGGCAAATTGCATTAGAAAATGACATGCCATTCATCTCACGAGTAGTTGCAGGAACATTTAGCTAATTAAATGATTAATAAATTTAACACTGCTTTATAATTTCATTTAGCCGTGTTGGAAATCAAACGGTGCACTGCGTGTGCACCGAATGAGATTAGGTGGGAGTTGTGGGTTTCACCGGCTGCCCTGGTAATTGAGATTAGTCTATTACTACAGTGACCTTTTTAACTTTTATACTCTCTTGTTAAAGTGAAATAAAATTTTATTCACTTTTAAGGCATATTTACTTAGTGAAATTTACGTGAAATTAAAGAAACACCAAGCTAGGAAGCATTCATTCTCTTTCTGTTCTTTTATCCTTATTTTGCACCCTTTTATGAATTCCTGCTTTAATTTGGCAGCTGAGTACCACCACAGCATGCTCTGAAACAAACTCCCATTATTACCAAAACCAAAAATAACTCCCCCAAATGCTGCAAACTCAAATACATTCAGCATCATGATGATGGGACTGGAGCAGGGGGGTCGGTGCATACAAAAAAAGCCATAACCTCAATATACCTATGTATCTGTACACGTTTACTGTAGCTTTATCTGGAAACTACCTCGGGAGCTGCAGTTCAATGGTGAATCTCTGTTCTAGCACAGTCAGCTGAACAATCAGGGAGCTGTGGCCGTAGTCAGCTGTGAACAGGGGCTACATTTATGTTATACAAATCCCCCCACTTTTTGTTCATTCATCCTCACACACAACTTTAGACAAAATGACCCCATTTATTGGAAGCATCACAATTTGCTCTGTAATTATCTATCTGTGTGATCAGTGCTTACACTCAGTTTCTGAGGAGCAGGAGGGGACCCCGAGAGAAGGGACAACTCTCTGGTTTCACCCAGCTTATGGTCAGAGTTGGAGGTTGCTCCTGATGTGTGGCATGCCCCAGTTTGGCACACTGCATCAAAGAAATACAAACAATTCACAATTTTGTTGTGATTAATTCCTACAATACTTCTCAGTATAAAAATTATGGACACCGTGTCTTCAGGTAGCCAGCACAGGTCAGAAGGTTAATACTCAGGTAGTTCCAGTGCCCAAATAAAATCAAAATCCCTGCAAGAAATAACCTTTGTCTATCCAGGCACGGCTTGCAGCTATCTTAATGTTAAAAGCATAAACATCTATCCACACAAAATTCATTTCAGCAGTACAAGGACTCATTTTATCAGTTCTTGGAAAACTTGTCAAGATTACTGACACTTAAGCCAACTCAGAACAAATTTTCAATCGATATGTCTAATGTTAGGAAGGATGTTTGATGTGGTTCCTTTTTGAACAGATGTGTGTTTATACTGTAGAAAATAAAGGAATTAAAATGCATATCATTACTGAAAACTGATTCCTCTCTGAATCACACAATACATCATTACAGAAACTACGTTTGAAAATAATTCAGAACGGAGTTGACTTTTTCCTGAAGTCCTGACCACTCAGGAAAGGGATAAAATATTTGATAGACTGCAAATACAATATGGATATAAAATCCACGGTGGCTGAAGTGAAACGATGCACTGGAAATGGGATCTGACATCAGGAAGTCAGGGCTCTGCTCACTCTGGTAAAATAAAATTCCAATACAGATGGGCCCAACATGTGGGAGAAACAAACTATTATCAGCAAATGCATTAAATATGGCAACCACAGCAACAATTCAATCTTGAAGGCAAAAAAAAAAGGCCAAACAAATTATAGGTGATAATTATAACAGATATTTACTGTGGGAATTGGAAGGGAAAATTATTGCTAGATTTCCAAACCATACCATCACCACAGATGTGCAGAATCATCAGCAGGATGCAGAGGAATATCAAGTGTCTTGATGTATCGGAATAAATTCCATTATTTGGACTCAGTGGCTAAAATCCACCTGGCTCTGGAGGGACCTCATGTCCACACAAAAAAGTGGAGCTATTTTCTGGCCCTCAGGGCAGCAAAAGCCACGCTCACGGTCCTGAGGGACCAGTGATGTGGAGTAAGCATCATCTTCTCTATTATCAGATGAGAACAATGTAGATGTCTGTAACTCATCTTAATTCCTAGACTTCCTTTACCATCAGTGCAGAAAAGGCACTTTTTCAGAACTCTTCATCTGGCCTAAATTAGCCATTTACCCCAACGTGAGATAAATTGTGGTCCAGAAGTGCCACCAGCTCTCCTCGGACTATAAGCAAAAGCAAAACCCAGTAATTTTAGGAAAAAAGTCCTGCCACTAAGACGCAAGTTCTTGACAAGTACTGAAAAATAATAAATCCACTCTGAGGCCTCCAGAACTAAGCTTTCTCTTGAACTTTGTGTAGGATGTAAAGCTTCTAAAATGCCCCTGTGACAAATGCATGATATTCAGTGTATTCACAGATTTAACAGCTTTGACTTAGGAAGTCCCTTAAAAACTGGTTCTTGTACTCCAGACTTTCCCAGGAATGGTCAGTTCTGGTATTTATTTTTATTTATTTTTCTTATGGGAGTGGTCACTGACATTTGGATGGATACATTATTTTCGCCAGGGAAGATAATATATGAAGTTGATGAGCTGATGACATAACATGATGATAGCTTACAAATGTCAGAGGGAATACTGCTTTCTCTAAAAACAGTGATATATGGATTACAGGAGCTCTGCCTCTAAAAATGCAACTTGTACACTGGGCTTACTGAAGACAAAAGTGTAATGTGAAATTTACTTCTTGGAAACATAGATTATTTATGTTGGCAACTACAGACAAGGCAGAATTTAAATAGCCATTATCCACTCACAACTGTGAGAAGCAGGAGAACCCATCCAATTTTTCCAGGAACTTATGGCTCCTAGTGTCCCCCTAAATCATGAATCATATTCCTTCAGACGAGATCCACTACAGATTTTATTAAAAGAGAGGTAACCTATAAAAAAAACCAACAACCTGTTGCAAGAAATAGATAAGACTTAACAAAAAGGCTGGCAGAACTCCAATTAATAAGAAATTGGGTCTATGGAAAAAAAAGTTAACAAATTTGAGTAGACTGATTTATTTAGTTTTTTAACAATGTTTTTTTTCATTTCTGGTAAAAAAGTTAGATCTTTTGAGGATATGACAGTACTAAATCTTCAGGAGTGAAAATAGTCATTATTGGAATAAGCACTGTGATCTTTTAAACATGAGTAGTTTTGTCCACTTTTACTTATACAGCGTCCACTTTTGCATCCAGTTAATCTGGCATCCATATTCAGTTTTAACTTAAACACCTCCAAGGCTACCCCTGTGAGCTCTAATAATGTGCACTCGAGTGGAACTATGGTCATTGTTTCTTATCATTCGCACTGGGAAACCATGTAAGGTCACGCTTCTGTTTCAGTGAGTAGCTTTTGGTTTTAATTACCTCCTATAAAAGGTGAAATCTGGGTTTCAGTAAAGGCAATATGAATTTGCTTGTGTGAAGCCATGATTTCACCCAAGGTTACCGGATATTCCGCTGTGTATGCACCCACCTGTACATACAACCAAGGCTCTGCAGCCTAGGATTACATATTATGCATTGCCAAGTAGAAAATGGAGCTTTTAAAATATTCAAATGGGGTATGAAAGGTCTACATATGAGCTGGATGGCAATCACCTTTCTTACAATCATTACATATCCAAAATCAGTATACCCTCAGTGATAGGAGTCTGTCATCACCAGGGGCAAGAATTACGGGGGTCAAAGTCATACCAGGTTCTCAGGAAAAGATCAAAAGTATAAGTGGGAAACAATTTTCTTCTTCAAAATGTTAAAGTCACATTAATTCTCCATTGCAAGCCACAGATCAATTGCTACAAAGGTTCCCTGGCTGTAGGACAGCTCTGCACATCTCTTGTCTTGGCTCCAGGGGAGCCACCCAGTCCCATCACGTGCAGGCTCTCCCAGGGCAGCAGCCGTGTTACTGTGACACGTAAAAGAGAATAATCATCTCTTGTAGAGCTTTGGCTGGTGGAACTGACTCGGGACAACACTCAGAAAAAGCAACTAAACCCACACCAAGGTGGATTAACCTGACTTTAAACTCAGTTTGGTTTTCTGAATTGCATCTAAATTAGATATGTAGAGTTGTTGTCTAAATTATACAGTGTGAGTAACACCCTCAAGGAAGTTTTGATTATAGACCCTTGGAAAAATAGCTGTGTCAATTGTGTTGGAGTTTGGAAATGCTCTTCCCCAGTTACTAGCCGGGCAGGTGTTCCTTTCCCACAGATCCCAGCACAACACTTTTCCTGTTTCCTAACATCATCTTCTAACTTAATTCCAAGTTCTCACACAAAGTAACATGCATATGGAAATAGAAGTGGTATTTTTGAAAAGTAATCCATGTATTCTTCCATCCCCATCAGTATTTAACTGTTAGTGACAAAGCAGCTGTTATTTTTCACACTCAAAAAAGCTTGGTGATATCTCAGTTACCAAGAGGTGGCAAAGGAAAGCATTGTCAGCAGTTGGATTGAAAACCTTGAGTTTCATTTCTAGCAATGATTTAGCAGCTCAGAGATGTCAGATACATGATGAACACGATTTGACATTCTGGCTGTTGAATATGGGACATATTTAGCAAAAGTCAATAGAACAGACACAACTACGATAAGCAGAAAGCAGCCCTAAATATGGTCTTGAGTTAGTTGCTGGTGTCCACAGCAGACTGGCAGCTTTGCTTGGCCATCTGCTGTTGTCTCTGGACATTCTCAAAGTTCTAGGAGGAATCCATGTCTTGGCTGAAGTGATTCTCACTCAATCACAAGAGCAGTCTTGACATCTTGACCCTACTGTACGTGAAGATATGTTGCAGGATATTTTTACACACTGCTATTTTTGTGTGTCCATAAAGTGAATGCCAGGCTCAGTCTACCCATGTGGGTCTCACTGCTACTTCCCCATCCCGCAAAGAATACACTGGAATGCAGCAGGAATGGCTGTCTCAGGAAAACTGTTGGATACATGGTATGAGTAATACTATTAAAAGTAAAGAAACAAACAATGTTTGGGGAACCCCGGCAAATCTCATAGCTCACAGTCACATGAATTTGACTGCCTTAATTTCTGAGGTTGTTTAATTTTAATTGGAATATTGATTCCTAAATTAATTTTTGTGCCATCAGTGTCAAATCCCTGCCTTGTGACCACTGGGATCAACCAAGCCAGCCTGATGCACTGAGCTCTGCCTGGACTGACTTTACCCCAGCCTGACAAACCTTTCAGGGTTATGACTCTACTCTCACTAACGGGCTCTAATCAAGGCTACAACTGCTGGGAAGCCCCAGCACAGTGGTCTGTGGCCAGTGGACCTGCATAAACCCACATTTCTACACTGGATGCCTCTACTGGCTCAAGCTCAGTCCACCCCTTGCCTCAGTGTGTAACCTGGCTGCCCCATTCAGAGGATGCAGGTGCTCCCAGGAGATCTGCCACCACCACTGGTTCCACGCTCCTGGTTATGATGGATGATTTCCACTGCTAATGAGGAAGAGAAAGAGAAACTGTGTGTTCCAAAAGCCTGTCCTGACAGCTCAGCTGGTGCCTATCCACTTGAAAAGAGGCCTGAACTGGAGATGGATGAGTGGTCATGTAGGCTTTCCAAAATATGGGTTTTCACAAAGCCTGACTCTGCCTCAGGTTCCTTTTAAGCACCAAACAGATTTTTTGGGGGTTTTTTTTTGCAGCTGAAAAGAAACTGCATACAGGATGGTGTATTTACATCATCAGTCACAGAAGTGGATCTGCAGGGCTCCCTCTGCCACCCCTGAATAAAGTGTCACCAGTATTAAGGAAATCATTATAAGCAGAAGGGGAATAATCAAGGGTGTGAGTTTTGGTGGGTGCAAAGTCCAGTTCTTCACACAAGATGTGCTCCTTAATACAGCTTTAGCATTGTTTAGTGCGATCCTCTGCAATTACTCAGAATTTGAACCATTTGACCTTACTACATTAAGCCCCAGTGTTTCCCAAATCCTGTTAATAAAAAGCAAATGGCCAGTCTCTTGCTCAGTCTCTGGAACAAGCGCAGGGCCACGGGAGGGAATGCAATGTGCAAGTCTTTAGCGAGCCAGTGGTGGTTCAGCAAAGCAGGACGGCAGGAGATGCTCTCCCCCGGCTCAGCGCAGGTGTAAAGCCTGCATGTGCATTGCTGCCACTGTGGTGCAAACAGGCTGTGCATTGTACTCTGCTCATCCATCACCCGCTCTGTCAACACAGGTCAACTAATCCTGCTCTCCCTGACCTCTGACCAGCACGCCGAAGGGAGGCAACAAAAATTCAAATGCACTGCTGAGGGAGACAGAATTGTTAAAGCTGCCTTTTCTTCTCACCGAGACAGGGTAAAACAAACTTCTAAATGCTATTAGAGAGCAAACCTCCGTAAATGAGGAGAAGCTGCACTCTGAGTCTTTTCCTTTATGATTAATAAGTTTTCAGGTCCTTCAAGTGCTTTCCCATAATGTAGACATTTTTGGGGGGTTTGCCCTTAAAGATTCCTGCCTTGATTCAGTCATTTTATCTCAGTATTTCATGGTTAAAGAAAAACAACAAAGGCAAGTGGAGGCACAGCCCAAACAGACAAAAGGGGACTGCAGACACACCGGACCAAAGCCGCCAGCTCCACAGGGAGAGCTGATCCCTCCACTTGCTAAGGCAAAACAATAAAATATATTGATGCCCGAGTTAAAGGTGTAAGGGGTGAGGTAAGAAATACGTGAAGGCTAAAGAAGACAGGCCAAACTCTTGGGCTTGGTCTGTGTGTCTGGAGCAGGTTTTTCAAATAGATCTGGGGGCAACTCAAAAGAAAATTTGTCAAAGCATGTTTTTGTACTTATAATAACAGTACTCTTCAAAATAAAGGCATTGTTCCTCCTTCAGAGAAGTTTCAGTACCAGAATGGCTAAGCTAAACATATTTTCATGCCTCAATATTTCTTATTTATCTTTGGGACAATGAGCTCTCAATATTTTGAAAGGCTGAACGAAGAAATCACAAGACTCACAAACAAAGCAAAGACTGTTTCTGCTTTAGCTGTTAAGGTAGTCACACGTATAATGTTTTTACTGAAAAACTAAACCAGGTATTTAGAGCAAATTCAAAACACCTTCCCACTTCCTCCAGTTACTAACATAGTGGAAAAATATACACATTCACTCGTATGTTTCTGCTTGCAGGATCTATCGTCATTTCTGTAAACAGAAGGTAAGACGTGGAAATTCCTTTGCATCGAAGGGAAACTGAGCACAACAAACACAGGATAAACATTGTGCATCACGTATTACAGTGAGCGAAGTGTTTGCAGGAATCACAGAATCGTTTGGATTGGAAGGGCTTGTAAAGATCACCCAGTTCCAAACCCCTGCCTTGGGCAGGGACACCTTCCACTATCCCAGGCTGCTCTAAGCCCTGTCCAATCTGGCCTTGGACACTTCCAGGGTTGGGGCAGCCACAGCTTCTCTGGGAAACCTGTGCCAGGGCCTCACCACCCTCACTGGGAAGAATTTCATCCTAATATCTAATTTAAACTTACTCTCTTTTAGTTTAAAGCCATTGCCCCCTGTCTCCCAAAAGACTTATGGTAGTGATTGGTGGTAATGAGAGGGAGGGGTGTGACTTTACAGGATAACTTCCCAGGAAGATAAAATTGAACCCCAAATACAGGAGAAGGTAAATGGGATGACCTGTGTTGGTACAATACTGTATTGGACTCTCAAAAACTGTTTTAAGAAGAAACTTCTTTTGGAAGCCCTACAATTTTGGTAATTCTATCTCTTAACAAATTCCCTTTTCAGCTTGTTAAAAAAGATTTGTTTTTCAAATGTAACTGGCAACTTCTTCACCCATGGTATGCAAATGCAAAAATTAAGGTGAAGACAAAAGAGAATCTCCCAACGCAAGAATGCAGCGAAAACTAAATTCAGAGCTTAGATGGTAAAATCTAAACCATTTTGACCACTTCAAGAACTGAGGCATTCCCACTCTACCATTTTCTCAGATTTGAGTTGGGGGTTGTATAAAGGGCAAAAAGGACTGTTCTCACGAGCACATTTTTGGCCACCAATGTCTATTGGAAAGCAGCCTTTAGACACAGCCACAAGTTGACAGCAAAATGGTAACTGTGCCTGTCACTCATACTAGATAGCAGAGACCCAGAAAATGTATGTTCCAACTGAATTTTTGATACTAATATGTGCAATTTTCTGATCTATCACACGGTATTTCTCTAAGACATAGCTTTTGATATGAAAAACTGGTGGAAATGCACTCCTTAGGCACCGTTCTAGCTCACATATGTGCACACAGCTTGCCACTGATTTCAACAGGAGTCACATTTAAACAAATTTAAACTAAATGTTCAGCTTCTGGTTGTTCCCAAGATAAACACGAGCAGGCCCCTGTGGTGTGATAGCCGTTAATGCAAATGCACAGCTTTGTTGATCAGTAAAACCTTCTAAGAGCCAGAAGCTGGTTATTCTTACCCATCAAGATGAGATTTGAATCTTCGGGATGTTTTCCTAACCCTGTAGGCTTAATCCATCCTGAGTTAAAAATTACAATACTCCAGCAGTCCGTTAGAATTGAATCAGGATCACTGCAATGTGTAAATTTGCTGGTCAGATTATGGGCTGACCCTACACTTGAAAAATCATCAATAATATAATTACCAAAATTACTATCAGAATCCTGAATAGAAACAGTTAGATGGCCACAAAGACTTATATATGAAGGGTGAAAAACCGATTAACTTCACGCTAGAAAATTGAGTTCAAAGTCGTGAGATGTGCTCAGGACTGGAGGGGTTTTATTGCCAAGGCAGGAACAAGCAAAGAGCTGCTGAATGCAGCTGATATTCCATTGATAGCTAAGTAGGAGACACCTTTCTAAAGCTGCTGAAAAGAAGTTTAAATAGGTCTTCACAATTCAGGCTGAAAAGAAATCTCGTGTAGAAACCACATCTAGTTCTCTGCAATGACCCTTATTCAAAAGTTGATGGGTTGAGATCGTCTTCCACTTGCGTTTTCTTTTGTTGTTGTTTTTCATAAGACACTTCCTGTTTAGGAAGTGAAATGATATTCAAAACTGGGGTTTTACAGTAAGTGATTTCAATAATGTACTTCTCCTCCTACCACAACCACAACTCCGGTCTCTGTCTCTCCAAAAACAATAACAATAATGAATGGTGAGTTCATGACATGTTACCTCGCGATGCAACTTGTCAGCAAAATGGAAGAGACAGGAAGGTTGGCTCAAGGCTATTAAGGAGCTAAAGTTTGTTTGAGCATTTGTTTTATCACTTAAAACAGCTATAAAATACTTCTGCTATGTATATTCACTTTTTTTTCTTTTTCCCTTAAATCATTCTCACCCAAATAATGCAATTGGGAGCCTGAATTTGATCTAAGTGTCCCTTTGAGGTGAGCCCTGGCATTGCTATCATGAAGGTGAGCAGACATAGCCTGGGACTACTGGAATGCCACATAACATTTGACAACACTTGTTACATATTTCTGTACTTGTTCACCAGTGTCTTCTTTTCACCCTGTAATTCAAATTATATTCCTAACTCCTTTTTACTACACTAACATAAGCAGAATCCAAGAAGCATTTTCTGTCGCTTCAGATTTCTTACTGAAAGATCATAGTTGAGCAGGATGTGAGGGTTTTAATTTAACCCACACGGAGTTCACTGTAAACAGAGCACATAGATACAATGAATTATGAACTAAATTTCAATAACATAATTATAAGGAAATGTGGCAGAGAGGTTGCAGATCCACAGAGAGCTGTTGGCATGATCATGCGCTATTATGAAAAAGAAAGAAAAGCCAAGACAATGTAAATAAATGCTATGATCTACCTTCACATTATGGCTTTACTTTGGTGTTGAAGTCAGACCTCACTACATACTGCAGTGACGTGGGAATGCTGTAGTAACTTGGAATAGTAACATTTTCTAACTTAGTGTGAAGAACCATGTAGAATTCAAAAAAAAAAAAAAGAATTTGATAAGCCACCCATTCCGAGAAGCAAGGTACAGCTGTAAGTACCCATCATCTCAAGACAGACAGTGAGTAATAATCCCTGGTGGTTGTTAAGAGTCTCAAGGTAAATTTCTTAAGCAAAAGGGTGCAAACATTTTTGTCCTGGAGAAAGTCCAGCTCAGAAAACCCCCCTAGGTCTGGATGTTTCCACTGCATATGGTTCTGCTCCCACCACGTTTCAAAAGCTCGGGAGAGCTGTTATGCACTGTTAACTGACTCTTTTCAGGGCAAACGAGGATGTTTTTCATTGTTGGTGAGAGTGACTTTATCCCAGTGCATTCACAGGGGGTTGGGCTGTCATGGTGCTGACTCGATTTTACAGAGTCCGAGCTGAAGCCAGTGGGGTTTTCTGGGGTTCAGCACCTCTGAATACAAAACCATTTAAGGGAACTTCTGGAAATAAAAAGGAAGATTTCTCTGTTACAAAGTACAGTTTAGTGAAAGTCAACCCCTTTTTTAATTACTGTTTTAGAAAATATTAATTTTTAGATTTTGACTTTAATATTCATTTTCTGTAAGAAATATTGATTTTGTTACTAAGAAGGAGTATTACTTTATATAGCTTGGAGTGAAAATAAGGGTCTTTCAAAATATTTCAATTTCATGCTTTTAGATTTTTTTTTTCTTCTGTTCTAGCTTTTTGACCTCTAATTATGATTTGGAAGAGAAGCTATTCTTTAAATGACCACATTACTTAAAGGACCTAATTTTTTTTTTTCTGTCTTCTCTCAATGCCTGTAAAATGCTTAAAGACTCTTTTGGAGAATTATAGCTGTATAAGTTTGCATAATTTTTATAAATAAGTAAAAAAGAAGGGAAAAAAGATACCATGTATTTTTAATCAAATTGCCTGGATTCTGTTTTTACATAACTTGCTGTCTTAGAACATGAGAATACAGGGGAACTGAATGATCAAGCAACTCCCCATTAAAAAAATGCAAATAACCCATTTTTAATTTAAAAGATAAGCTAATTAAAAATAATGGCTGTGGACAGTTCCTGACAAAGCAGTTCAAAAACAAGAACCATGTATTTCATGAGACTTTAGTGTTTTTTAATTAAGATGATTTTTCATTTCCCCTCTTGGCCTGTGATAATAAAAAGCTGCAATTGGAAACCAAGCAGGGTTTTTTTGGTTTTTTTTTCCCCCATTGTGAAGCATAAAGAAGAAAGCCTGATGTTCACTGATGGGAAGCAAATAAAGTCCTAGGCAGTTCCACTCGGCGTTAAAAGCTGGCCACAAATTTTTAATCGGGGGAAGTAAAGAGGAAAACTCGCTGCTCATCATCCAGCAGTGAAACTGTCCACTGGCTTTATCTCTCTCCTGACTGTCGGGTGCTCCCCATTTCAGTGGCACTCACAGCTCTGGCTCTGCCAGAAACTTTTCCTTTGGCTCATCATTTGTTATTTGACCCTCTTGCCTTCTCTCCTGTGTCATCTTCTGACTGCAGTTCCTCAGG
>VYZQ01042589.1:1330-59074 GCA_013400655.1 Mystacornis crossleyi | reverse complement strand
ACATTTTTGTCCTGGAGAAAGTCCAGCTCAGAAAACCCCCCTAGGTCTGGATGTTTCCACTGCATATGGTTCTGCTCCCACCACGTTTCAAAAGCTCGGGAGAGCTGTTATGCACTGTTAACTGACTCTTTTCAGGGCAAACGAGGATGTTTTTCATTGTTGGTGAGAGTGACTTTATCCCAGTGCATTCACAGGGGGTTGGGCTGTCATGGTGCTGACTCGATTTTACAGAGTCCGAGCTGAAGCCAGTGGGGTTTTCTGGGGTTCAGCACCTCTGAATACAAAACCATTTAAGGGAACTTCTGGAAATAAAAAGGAAGATTTCTCTGTTACAAAGTACAGTTTAGTGAAAGTCAACCCCTTTTTTAATTACTGTTTTAGAAAATATTAATTTTTAGATTTTGACTTTAATATTCATTTTCTGTAAGAAATATTGATTTTGTTACTAAGAAGGAGTATTACTTTATATAGCTTGGAGTGAAAATAAGGGTCTTTCAAAATATTTCAATTTCATGCTTTTAGATTTTTTTTTTCTTCTGTTCTAGCTTTTTGACCTCTAATTATGATTTGGAAGAGAAGCTATTCTTTAAATGACCACATTACTTAAAGGACCTAATTTTTTTTTTTCTGTCTTCTCTCAATGCCTGTAAAATGCTTAAAGACTCTTTTGGAGAATTATAGCTGTATAAGTTTGCATAATTTTTATAAATAAGTAAAAAAGAAGGGAAAAAAGATACCATGTATTTTTAATCAAATTGCCTGGATTCTGTTTTTACATAACTTGCTGTCTTAGAACATGAGAATACAGGGGAACTGAATGATCAAGCAACTCCCCATTAAAAAAATGCAAATAACCCATTTTTAATTTAAAAGATAAGCTAATTAAAAATAATGGCTGTGGACAGTTCCTGACAAAGCAGTTCAAAAACAAGAGCCATGTATTTCATGAGACTTTAGTGTTTTTTAATTAAGATGATTTTTCATTTCCCCTCTTGGCCTGTGATAATAAAAAGCTGCAATTGGAAACCAAGCAGGGTTTTTTTGGTTTTTTTTTTCCCCCATTGTGAAGCATAAAGAAGAAAGCCTGATGTTGACTGATGGGAAGCAAATAAAGTCCTAGGCAGTTCCACTCGGCGTTAAAAGCTGGCCACAAATTTTTAATCGGGGGAAGTAAAGAGGAAAACTCGCTGCTCATCATCCAGCAGTGAAACTGTCCACTGGCTTTATCTCTCTCCTGACTGTCGGGTGCTCCCCATTTCAGTGGCACTCACAGCTCTGGCTCTGCCAGAAACTTTTCCTTTGGCTCATCATTTGTTATTTGACCCTCTTGCCTTCTCTCCTGTGTCATCTTCTGACTGCAGTTCCTCAGGAACAAAAGAGCTGTCACCAGCTGTGATGCCAACAGTGGTGATTTTTGATCAAAACATGGAAATACGGATATCTCTAACTAACAGACAGTTAATGAATACATAAGGTTATTTCATCCTGTCATTAGAGTGGACCTTCTTAATCTTCCTTACACCAGTACTGGTACAGGAATGGGTAATCTGAGATTAAGTGGAGCAGGGCTATGCGTGGGATAGCAAAGGAAAGACAAAGGCACTTTGGCAGCCTCAAAATGAAAATGCAAGAAGTCAGTGTAGAAACTCGGCTCTCATGCCTCAATCAAGGAACAAGCAATACTATTTGTGTAGGGATTTGGCATGGGAAGAGTGATAGAATACCAGGGCATCCTGTCTTGTCCCACTAGCACTGCCAGTGTGGCAGCAAGGCCTGGCCTGACAGGACTCTTTGGTCCTCCACCAAACCAGGCTGCACCCAGCTGCTTGCTGCAGCATCCAGCTCTGCTGCTCACAAAGCCCATTCTCAGAGTGGACATATCAACATGCCACAGCCTTTCTGCACAAATCTGAAGAAAAGAACCAGTGGGAATAGCCAGCTGAGGTGGATTTGCACCTCTTTTCCTCCAGCAGAGTGGTGCAAAGCAGATCAGGTGCACTAATCTGGACCTTTGTGTCCTCATGCTGTTTTCGGACAGCAATCAGGAACAGGAGACAGGAGTTACAGCAAACAGACATAAACTTAGGAACACAATATCCACCCGATCAGTGGAAGATTAGAAGAGATACAAGACATTTCTCGGAAATGTTGTTGTAGTGGTCACACTCCGAACACGAGGAGGTCCAGGGGATGAGGGAGCCTGTGTGAGGCTGCAGGTCATGGATGCAGCTTATGACCAGGAAAAGGCAGCAGAGCCATTAGGGAACACACGCAGAGACCCAAAAAGGCAAATGAGCCCTCAGCTAGCAACCCCACATCCCTCCAGCCTAAGGTATTTTGTGATTCAGTGATAATTTGTCTTTCCTGTGCATCTGTGCCATCCAGCAGCGGTTTTACAGCTGTTCAGACAATATTTTATTAACTATAACACCACATTAAGACGCCATTGCCTATTTCTAATTCAGGTCTACCCAAGACATCGCCCACTTACAGCCACAGTGTAGGAACTCACTGAGTGGGAGAAAATCAGATCAATTGCCATCCACTCTCCTTGCCCTTCAAAGGACTAATTCATGTCCCTATTCATTTTAGGGGTTATAACCATGGGGTGAGAAAAATCCCCTCATGAGTTGGAAAGGTGGGGCTGGGGAGCAATCAGGAAACCTTTGTAGGCTTGTAAAATGTGAGAGACATAGCTTGCAGCTCACAGGTCACATGTTATGAATAGAGCCCCCAGTCATTATGCAATCAAATTTTACAGACTTTAACTGACTCTCTGAAAGCAACCTAAGGCTTTTAAAATGTGAGGCATCCAAGAAAAACAATTCTGGAGTATCTGAAGATGCTTGTAGTGCTGCTAAGGAATTCACTCAAGTTGTGTTTCTTGCTGCAAAATTTATCAGGTTGAGAGAAATACGTGCCTTCAGTTTTCCAGCAGAATATTTAGTGGCACTCACACTTTTCCAAGACTAATACAGAGTCCACAGAAACAGCCTGCCGAAACCATTTCCCCCTCTTGGAACACAAGAAGAGACGACTTATTTAAAGTTTATTTTTACCAATTTAATCTTCAAAACTTCAAAGTTTGTTTTCTGCTGTATTTTTAATGCCAAAACCCCAGCCTCTACAGGATTACAGCCAAAAATGTGCACCATTGAGGTACACCTGGAAGCCATTAGGACGTGAACTTCAAATCTTCTGGCAGGGAGGGGTGTGGAAGATTCTGTCCTCCCCCTTCTCAGTTTTGACACCCTGATTCTATTAGGGTAACCTTGAGCCAGAGGTGTTCAAAATAAGAATTCAAACTGCAAACAAACACATTATAAAGAACTCTGCAGTACTGCTCCAGGGTAGGGTCAGAGACCAATTATGTCAGGCTGAGATAAAGACAGAAACCTCATAAAGAATCAGAACGTTCCCAAAAAACCTGAAAGATTTCAGGTATGTTTAAGTATGCAGGTATTTAACTTTAAAATGCACAGGAATATTTTTCCTTTTCTTGATTGTGTTCACTCAAAAATCTTTATATGAAATTGAAATAAAATCAGTTATTTATTCCTCCACACTGTTATTCTCTTGAAACCTAGACACAAGCCCATGGCTTGTTTGGATTTCTTTCTTTAAAAACCAAAAATGCTACNCTTTTTTTTAGCATAAAATACTGATTTCTCCATTCACAGAGCAAGTAGCCCTTTGTTTCCCCTTAAAACAGGTCTGAATAGATCCCCAAGGGGCTGGTGTGGTCCCGCCATAGCATGTGAAAAAAATCCTCGACTACCTGACCTGCAACTCATGCACATGAAACTAAACCCAACCATTTAACTGAGGTGGGAGACCGTCCTTGTCACTGAGGGCAAAGAAAACATTTGGAGAAGTTTGGAACATCAAACTGGTTGAAGGGCACCACACAATGTCGCACACAGGAAAACAGGGGTTGGTTTTACTTTCTCTCGTATTCACCCCAGAGCTGTGAACAGGGTCACAAACACCCCAGCTCGTGGTTTTGCCCCGCAGGAGGGTGGAGGGGCTTGTCTCCCCCTCGCTATGGGTAGAGCCTGTCCATCCTCATTCTCCTCCCCAGGCTCTGATCTCTGCTCTGTGCAGTCCCAGCACAGCCAGGGGAGCACCCCCAAAATAGCAAATACAGAGTAAAAAACAAGTCTGGGCTCCAGGTATCTGTCTGGCCACTGCTGCCGGGTCACTTCCAGCTAAACAGGGACAGACTTGTGGCACTCAGAGGCAGGTGGGGGAGACTGTGATAAACCTTGTTTGTCCAGGTGCAAAGCTAAACGTGGTTTTGCTGTTTCTCTTCAGAAAACACTGAGGTGGCCCCACAGGCTCCCCCCTCTGCCTGGCTGCAGAGCTTTCATGGATCCTCACTGTCTCACCCACCACCGGGAGCTTTGCAGGGTTTAAGCATGCCGGGAAAACACCGTTTTCAGTTTAAACAACATGAAGAAAAGGCTAAATGAATCCCGTACCTTAAGCCTGGTAACAGAGAAGATTTGCTGGGAGTAATTCTTCACCAGCAAAGCCAGATGGCTGCATGGGGTGAGAGAGGAACTTTTGCCTCTTAAGCATGATTTCATTATTATTAATATTATTATTATAACTTGAAGAACGGATTGTTAAAGGCACAAGTTTCAGGGCTAAGACCATATGCAGCCGCTGTTGGAAGCGCTGTGAAAAAGTGATAAAGGATGAACCAGAGCAAAACTCATTGTAAGGCTAAGAGACAAATCAAGGTTGTGACTGATATGGCTGTGCCCTGGAAGTGTAAATAAACGTGAAATGCAAAGAGATTTCATTCCTGAAATCTTACAAAGACTGAAAACTGAGAGAGGAAGGAACATTTTCTTTGCTGCTCCGCACACACACACACACACACACGTGTGATCTGCCCTATGAAACTATTCATTTTTGTGAATTTTCCCTCTTTGCAGCACATAACCCTGTCGACACATAGCACCTTGTCTGGGCGCCCAACACGAGTGCAAAGTATTGCAGAGGGAGGTGTTTCCTTCCCATGCCTGCATGAGGAGTGGTGGGAACACAGAGCAAGAAGGATTTACTGAGGGGGCTGAGGTCTCTCCTAACACCCAAAGTGTGGCCAAAAAGAGCAAAGCTCCCTGTTTTAGTTGGAGGTGAAGCTTATGCTGAGGACAGGGAAACAGGGGCCAAAAGACTGCTCTGGTGAGTTGTCATCTATTCCCACTTCTTGGAGCAGTGCAGTTTTTGTATTCTTCCCATCTTAAATTAGGATTTAGATTTTGAGAAAAGCTGCTGTTTCTGAGGACAGCCGGGGCACCGAGGCATTTTACACTGGGTTAGCAAATAAAAGATACTCTAAAAGTAAAATTTTTGAAGGGTATCAGGAGCAAATACCCTTGTGTTTAACACTGACCTCTGGGACAAGGAACACTGGAAACAACTGCACTAGTGTTATCCAGTGGTCTTAAGGGGCTGAGAAGCATTTAAGCAAGTAACAGGCTCCTGCCTTGACTCCTGCTTTCCCAGGCCTGACGTCAGACGAAACCTTTGTCAAAAGGCAGGCAAATATAAACTCACATCACTTCATCTTGAACTCCATATATTTAATTACACATAGAGTTAGCGAGCTAGTGTGTTTTAGTTAAATTATACTGACAGGCAAAACTCTCTGTAGCATTTAATACAATTGAGCAAATGTTTTCCCCCTGAAAGTGCCCTGGGAGGCAGAGTAGGTTAACTGAGTTACTTACAATGTGAAAAGCACATGTAGCATGTCACCAAATATATTCTGAGTTGCATAAAAGATGTGCCATGTTCTAACAGCTAACACTTAAACTCTTGGAAATTAGAAACACCTGCCCAGTGCGCCTCAATGCTATATTTATTTGTCTGTGAATATTTATAAGCATTTAAAATACTAATGTTGTTGGCATTGTTAAATCTTGATTGTGAAGTTTGTAAATATTCAAAAGAAGCAGATGTTTACTAATCCCATTTACCTTTAAGGGAAAAAAATGTAAAACTGGAACGAAAGCAGATTGTTAAACTGTTTTCCCAACAGAAACAACCAAAATAAATTACTGCAATCTGAAGACTATAAAGAGTGACTTCAAAGGTCAAAGGATTAAAGACAGTCTAAACCATGAAATGCATTTTATTAAATTAATAAAACATACGATTTCGCTAACTTAATTACATGGACAAATTAGCTGGAAAGGAACTTCAGAGCTTGCCATCCCAGATTAGCGCCGGCTGTGGCAAGGGTGCAGCAGCCCTGAGCCGCTCCCCGGCAGCTCCAGCCCCGCGCGGAGCCTTTTCCAAGGGCAGCGCGGGGAAGAGCGAGGAGCTGAGCGGCTGCCAGGGCTCCTCACTGCCTTCAAAGAACTCGGGGCTGCTCCGGGACTGGGGCTCTGGAGCAGGCGCAGCCGGTGCCAAGGAGGCCTACACTTGGCTCTGCTGAGTAACCAAAACACTAATTCAGTCCTCTCTTCATCTGTTTTAAATCATGCTTTTAAGTGTATTTATGTGATAAAGAATTGAAGCTGTTTCTTTTGGCCATCTAAATAATTGGGACACTCTCCTTTTCAAATAGATTGACGTTTAAGTACAACAAGCGCATTGAAAAGTGAATTTTGGCTCACAGAGCCTTGAATTTGCTTAACTCTTTCAGAGCTTAATAACAGCTTTTATCAAAGCCAGGTTTCTCAAGGAAATATAAGCCTTACAGGGATCAATCCTGTTCCCACAGAAGTCAGAGAAAGTTTGATTTAAAGTGATCTCAAAAAGAGCACTGTAGCATGGACTATTTTACTGAAGCAAAGAAACCATCTTCGTAAAAGACTGCATTATTCCATTTATAAAGAAAGCCCACTCCCAAACCAAGTGACGGAAGAAGCTATCATTTACTCAAACTACATCAGCAGGGATGATGAAATCTAGGGGAAAAATTATGCCATAACTGGGGTGGTGACATCTCAGGAGACATCAGCAGAGAAAAACGTGACAGTGGCATGTTTTGCAGGATGACTCTCATCAGCTGTATGAAAGTTCAGATCCATGTTCTCTGGTTAATTCACCTGCACAGACAGAGCTGGAAGGAACAGTGCCTCTGCAGCTCCTTCTGCCGTGACGTTACACGAGGCAAGGTTATCATTTAATACACCCTCACTGAAGAATTGATTCATGCCCTTGGAGGAGGGGGTGGGGCTCTTCTTCCCAATACTTTACAATTTGCTTGGGCAACACTGGAAACAAATTCTTAAAATTTCTCAAGTAGAAGAACCCAGCA
Source organism: Mystacornis crossleyi (assembly GCA_013400655.1). Lineage (NCBI taxonomy): Eukaryota > Metazoa > Chordata > Aves > Passeriformes > Timaliidae > Mystacornis > Mystacornis crossleyi. The sequence continues at coordinate 51,795 of VYZQ01042589.1, read as the reverse complement.
GTGCCCAGTAAAATGAGTTAAAATTATTTATCTTCCTCCGTAAGTTCAGTTCTTTGCAGATGTGTGTTTTTCTGATATATTTCCCCAATCTCTATTTTAGGGTTTAAATACCAAAAACCAAAAACAAACAAACAAACAAAAAAAAATAGTAGCTTTTGCCATTTTAACTTACTATTTGTTCACCAAACTATCACTGTCTTGTGACAGTGAAATAGCATTTCTCTTCAATAGCATCATGTGCTCACCCTATTAGTAAGCTCCCCGCAGAATTCACTAAGTTTGTGATGAAGTGATACAACGTCCCTAAAAACTGAGGATTAGTGCTGTTTCCAATTGAGAGAATGTTTTGAAAGGTTCCCCTGATTGCTTTTTCAGTCTGCATATAGATCCTCACACAAAACCACTTTATTTCTTTCTCCCCCCACCCCCCCCCCCCCCCCAATAATATTCTAATGTGTTGTTAGCTTTGGATAGGAAAGGAGATGTCCATGATTCCAACATTTTTTTTTATTTTCAAGGTCATGTAGCCCAAATCATAAAGAAGAAGCTCTCTTGTCTGTGCAGCAGTGGCTGAATATTCAAACAGTTAGATCTGGAAACCATTTCAGCCTGATTTATTAGGGTTAACATTACACAGAATTGGGAATTTTTTTGTCTAAATAAAAGGAAAGCATTAAAAAAAAGAGATAAAAACCTTGAAAACCTTCACTTTTTAGACTGACATTACAGTAGGTTTTCACTTATGCAGTGTCATCTGGCTCTATTTCACCATGAGGAGTGGTTTGGGCCAATGTGTCCTGAGCCACGAAGACTCTTCCAGGGAAGTCACACCAGATCCTCTCCTGCCTGCAGGAGGACCACAGCAGTGCGACAGGACAAAGGGGGACCCGCTTCTCAGCAGGACACACGTGTGCAGATCTCCCTCCACAGTCTTCAACCCCACTTTTACCTGTCCTTACCAACCCTGGCTTCTGTCTTTGAGCACCCCGAGGCAGCACAAGCCCAGGCTCACACAGGTACCCACCAAAAAGTAGGGTTTTCTGCCCCACATCACAACACATAGCAATACCTACTTTTGCTAATGGTTGCCCTTAGGGACTGAGAAGACCATATTAATAGTAATTCATGTTGGGATGCTCTGAATCAGCAAGACGTAAGAAAATGAAAATAGCAGCAGCTTTGCATCATTACAACTCTACCCCTTGTGGATTTTCTGCTAGTGGCAATATCCCTGAGCTGGCGTAGACTAAAATATTCTCCTCTTAATACCATTTCTCCCTCTCTTCAACTCCTACACTCAAAGAAAGCTGAGTTTACTAAGTGGCACAACTTTCTTATTTTAATGAATGCATGCAAAGCATATTTATATGAGTACCAGAGCTCAGAGGTTTAACAACAAGCTTTCTCATTGTAGATCCCACACTCTACTCACTACTTGTATAGTTTGTATTCAAGAGAACCTCATACTATAAGTGCAAGTTGGAACAACAGCAAAACAACAATCCCTGCTTTATACTGCATTAGTTCGACCAACAGTCTTCTTGCCACTTCAGAAGGTTAAATCTTGGGATAACAATCACTGCTGAAACACAACATAGCAGCAGTGCTTCACAACTGCGGGACCCTCACTCACAGCCCTTTGGTGTAAAACGTGTGAGAGTTCCTCTGTCAGGCCGGTGAGATGCTTAACCTTGTTTATCTGTGAATGCAAAACACCATTCCCCATCCAGCAGAGTCACTCTGACCTCTGTGTGGAACCTCCCCACGCAGCATAACAATGCTGCTTTGTGCAGCCCGTGTAAGGCCATGGGAGTCAGGATTTACTGCTCCGGCAATTTAATAATAACCTTCATCCTTTCTGGCTTATCCAGTTCGCATTCTAAAACAAAATATATAAAATGCCAGAACTTTCTCGTTGATTCTCCTCTCTGTTAACTGATCCTCATTATCACTCACTCACTGCTCGGAGATTTCTTTAGACTACAAACACAGGTAGGAAAACTCCAGAAAAAAATGCTTGTTCTGCTGACACAAAGTGAAGGATATAGCTTTAAAAGCTTTCACTGAATTGCCTTTTTGTGCACCATGCTAGAAAAAGCAGCCATACTTAACACCCTAAATATTTCTGTGCCCACATTCAAACTAGAGAAAGCAAAGGTTAAAAAACCTTCTAACATCTGAAAAAAGATATTAGAATAGTAATTTTCTAACTTTTATTGATTGCAGTTGAAGGCCTGATGGGCATTTAACAGGCATTTACAAATAGCTGAAGCAGTGGCTCTGAACTGCACAGGCCATAACATGGCAAAGATAGTAACATGCAAGAGCAGAGTGAATATTACAGATCTGTTCCTGAAACGAGTTGAAAACCTATGATCCAATTAAATCAACAGAAAACACAGCAGCTCGAGCATCCTAGGGCCCAAGCTGTAAATCTGAGCACACAATCATTTCTTTTTCCTTTTTTTTTTTTCCCCAGGACGTCACTTGTTTGCCCAGGAGTGGCACCCATGGCACGGTGTTTGCACGTCGGGGCAGCTTGGGTAAATGCCTTGGCAAGCAGTGCTCAGCCTGGCCACGTTGGCTTTGGGGGGTTCTGGGAACGACTCCTTTCAGTTTCAGTCCCATGTGGTTTCACACCTCGACCCCACAAGTTCACTTTGAACTTCAGGTTCAAATGAATGCAAAATCACAACAGTCAAAACCATTGCTTATTGTGGGAGAGCTAAGCCTGACTGTGTAACAGATGATTTTAAACAAAAAATATAAATTATAAATTAATCTCATCTTTTCAGTTAATACTTCCTTATAGCCTGCTATGAAAACAGAACATTGCTACTCCTCCCTTAGCTTCAATTTGACATTCTCTTAATAGCATTCTGGTTTTCCATGTGCTGGCTTCTAAGTGTAACCATTGAGTTTCCTATCATGGCTCTTCAAATGGCATCAGGTAGAATGCACAACTTCAGTAAGATTATTTTTTAATTACATAAAACTATAAATAGCATTCCTGCTCTGGACTAGCAGGCAAACCTAAATCAACATTATGCTAGGTCAGTCCCTATGTTGCACGTGCTTGATATTTATATCTTCAACTGTGAGATGGGAGAAGGAATTACATTTATAAGTAATTAACCAGTTTAATGAACATCAGTCAAGGGAAAGAACTCAAGTTTAAATTCAAGTCTATGCTTGGCTCCTAATACCAGAAGAAACTGTGAACATTTGGTTTTCCCAGCAAAGCACACAGGCAATGACTGATAACAGCCATTTATACTATCTCAGCTTGCTATGCAACTATTTGCCTAGGACTTAGCCCTATTGAATTCCAAGTAGTTTTAGAGTTTTACTGTAGGGAAGTTTTAACCTCTCTCACAAACAGTCCTATTCCAGCACTCTTAATGCTGCTTTGATAACAGCAAAGCACTGGGCTGCTTGTTTCGTGTAGTTCAGAATAACAAAGCACTTGAGCAAGCTGTGAGGGAATGCAGCTCTAACCAGCTCTAACTAGAGCTTGATATCTTGCATACTTGTATTTCTGCATCTGATCAACACATTCAGCTTGGGGGCTGCATGAGAAAAGATCAGTCACTTGAATATATAAAATGCCACAGGATGTGCAACCAGTCATCTTCAGGCAAAAAATAAAAAATTCTGTTCACAAAAAAAGTCCTGAACCAAAAGCAAGGCAGGCAGCTACATCTTTGCTAAACTGTGAAACTATGACTTCTGAAGAATCATGACCTCCTCCTGGATATAGTTGCCATTGGAGAATTTTTTCCAGCCTTTGCATTCAATATACACTTGCCACATATTGATTTTTTTTCCTTCAAAGCTAATCTTTTGACTTTCCAACTGCAAAGAAGAAATATTGTCAGACTGATTATGAGGAAGCTCACTAACAGTTCACGCATTTGATGCTCTGGCTATAATGTTGTACAAATCTAATGTCATAAGTCCTGGATCATGTACAAATATAGAAAACAGCTACAAAGATGTAGCTTTTCCCTGGGTATTGGTCTTTCAGCTTGCAGAAGACTCATTCATTTCAAAACATGCTGGAATAACTGACTGGCTGCACTGTAACCCATAAATGCCCTTATATGTAGGCCTTTGTATGACATTATTAAATGTCTTGAAGCATTTTAAAGTTTTATTACGGTGTTTGACACCAACAAGGCAATTAGTGAGACCTGAGACCGTGTACTGGTCAGACACAACTGACACCAGAAGCACTTTGCAAAAGTCAGTGGTTGTCTTGGGTTTACAGGCCAAGGGTAAGTGTATGTCCAGACACACTTTTTCATTTTTATAACTATAGCTAAGGCTTTACAGAAAAGCCCATATTCCCCAAATCAACTTATATCACTGGTTTCTGATACAAGTAACAACAGGGGAGAGAAAGAACGGAGACAGAATCATGGAATGGTTTGGGTTTGAATGGACCTTAAAGATCATCTTGTTCCAAACCAGGGATGCCACTCACTGGATCAGGTGGCTCCGGGTCCCATCCAACCTTGACCACTGAGATGATCAGATCTGACAATAATATGGGTAGAGGAGTGAGTTCTTTCCCAAACTGCCAAAAGTCTAATAAAAAACCCCCCATATAATTGTATTTTAATAAGACCTTTCTCCAAAGATATCAAAAAGCAGTTGAAAAGTACCAAATATGTCCCAGATTGCTGTGAACGGTGCCAGGGGCCATGGAGAGGACAGCCAGGACTGCAACTTCTCCCCAGAACAGCAGAGTCACTGCTGAAGGTACAGTGACAGATCCCTCCCATCCAGCCAGGCTGTAATTGACATTTCAGAGCTGATAGCCACAAAAAAGCAGGAGGGAGGACTTCATACACGTCTTATAGCACACAAGCAGGCAGAAATAGGCATTTCCCAGACCCTTCAGTATGTACAGGAGCTATCTGCAATCAGTGCTGCCGCCACACGCAGCTGAGCTGGCTTTTGGTGGATGACATATGTTCCTAATTTGTTTCCTGCATAACCAGAAGGTGTGTTTACTGCTACGAAATCAAGTTAGCATTTACAAAGCATAATTATCTTTAAAAAATGACTTTGCCATAACTTTCAACAAACTCAGAATAGACTGGAAAAGAAACAAGAACTGCTGTAGCTTATTAAAGTTAACATTTTATTGAGCAGGTGGAAACAGAAGCCAGCAGTCTGTTCTTAGTTTCTTTCCTTTCTGACCTCTCCTGGGAAGGGATGTATTCTAACAGTCGAGTAACAAATTTATTCTGATTTTTTTTTTCCTGGTATAATTCTGGTTAAAGGTTTTGATTCACAATTGTCGAGATCAAAACCAGAAACGTGGGTGTCCTACAGGCTACAAAACTGCCCTACTTAGTTTTCTAGCCAAAGTTTATAAAATCAAGCTGAGACTGAAGCATATCATAACTGCAAGACATTAAATGTGAAATTAAGTGACAGATAAGTAATCTAACAAGACAATCTCAGCTACAAGAGTTTATTCACCTCTGCTTTTCAGAGTCACATTTCCCAATAATTTATGGCATACATATTTTCACAGTTTGATGCAACATTTACATTAGTTTAATCAAACACTTTCAGAGTGCTTGGTTCATTACTTGTGTGGCACTATATCAATTGCACTTTACTTACTTCCCTAATCAAAGAGTATCTGAATTCTTTGGACTGAACAAATGGATATAGATTTTACAGGAACCCAACAAACTAAATGCATATGCATTATTTTAACTGTGAAGCATTTATATTCCCTCATAGCTCTTATTTCTAATCCAACTGGCTAATATTATTCACTGAAAAATCATAGCACAGTAATTTAAAGGGATAATAAACACATAACACAATAAATAGTAACATTCTAAGCTCTTGCTATGCCAATAAAGCTGTGATTCAGTCAAGTTCAACCATGAGTATGGAAGTAAGCCATCCCTAGTCATCAAAATGAAAAAAATCCTATCAAGACCCATTGATTTCTGTGGGATTTAAATACAAGTTTAGGTTCTGGATGGATTAAAGGTAAGCACACTCCTGAACCAGAGCCCAAGGACATACACACTAAATGATGCCAAATCCCCAATGTCATTTCAACTACTTAAAGTCCTTTCAGTGAAATCTTGTCACTTCCCTTTGCACAAATCCTTTGTGCCCATCACCCACGGCAAAGGGTGGCAGATCGTGCTATTGCTTCACTTCTGCTCCAGCCTCCTTCTCTCTATCTTGTCAATAGCCTATACTTACATATCACAACATTCATTTAATGTTTTATTACCCTACCTAACAAGTACTGCACGATCAGAAACCCTTTACAGCTGCCATTAAGTTTGTCTAGACAGAGGGTTTTTTTCCTTAATTCTTTTCATTACAGAGTATCCTTTCTTTTCTTTTAGTGACATCACTTCAGAAGGACACTGCTGCACACTGGGGTTGACACATATCATACAGAAACTACTGGAGAAATTCTTGCTGACTGAGGCATATTTAGATACAGTTGTAAGACACAAAAACACACTTATTAGAATATTTTTCCCCCTTCTTTCCAGTATTCAGTGGTAATCTCTGGAGTACTGCGGTGAGCTAAGCCACAGTCTGCTCTGTATCCTAAATCCTAGCTCAGAACTTGCCGTGCACCAAGCAGGAGACACCACAAGTGAGACAGGCAGGGGTGTTGTCCTTTGAGCCACAAGTCCTTTCCAAACCTGCCGTGTGGGAGAACTGTGTGACAATATCCACCAGACTAAAGCCAAAAGGATTTCCCAAGATGGACTCTGTACGACTGTTTAAGCGATTACTAGTATTTTGTACCCAAATCTAAAAAAAAATTAAACATTTTCAGGATACATCTGGCTCACACACCCAACTGGTCTTTCTTATGAGGCTCTAATAAGGGGAAAGGCAGTAGAAATTCAAACTATTTTACCATATATTTTAGCTTCAGAATATTTTGCACTTTCAGCATTTTTTAAAACACGCGTAGCCCTGTGTCAGAGTTATTTTTCACATACACCAGCAAATATGTTTTAGAAGAAAACACAAGAAACAGGAGGTGGGAAGAGGCTGGGCAGATTTTACCCCAATATTAAATATTAGTATTAGTTAATGAATTACTGAAAATCGATATTAAATAAAAATATTATTTGTTTTGTAGCTTCAAGTGGCATCTTTTCTCTTAATACTGCAGTTTTATGTGTCATTAAGAAACTTTATTGTTTCAATAGCAAAGCTAAAGAGGTTAATTCCTCTTTAACAAGGGGCTCTCCCCCTTCTTCCCTCCCCCTCCCTCTCCTTTTTGGCTCGGCCTAAATTTCTAACACTACCTTATGAAATGTAGTATACAGCTTTTAATTGTGCCCAGAGGCAGTACAACTTCAGAGAGGGTTCGGAGCAACTGGCAGAGGATTTGCAGAACAGCTGTGTTCCGGGAACATGTGCAACAGCCCCGTCAGCACCTGCACCCGCTCCGCGCTCCCGCCCCTGCTCCCCGCACGCTCCACATCTGGGATTAATCACCCCTTTTAAAGGAATTAATACTCTTAACGTTTTTATTTTATTATACCTGTAGGAACATGATGCTATATTAAAATCTGCAGCTTATAAGTAGTATTTTGTTCAAGCCAGAGTTACTGGGGGGAATAAAACCTCCCCGCGCTTTGCCAAGAATGAATTGTTTTAATATCCCAACATTCAATATTATTTATTATTAAAGTCAAGCACGGCTTTGGTGAGTAACTGGCTTTCTCAAGCTTTAACCTACTTTTCCCCACTGAACTCTACCTTACAGTTCCAGCATTTGCTGGAAATAAGCCCCCCTACTTCCTCCCCCCATCACCATTCTCTCAGTGTACACTATTCATGCTGAAAGATTAAAAAAAAAAAAAAAGTCCTTTAAAAATGTGATATTATTTAAATGTCATTCAATTCCAACAGCGGTATTTGCTTACAGAGGTCAGACAGCACAGAACTCTATTCATGCATGAGTTATGACATATTAACCATTTACGATAGATTTTCATGTTAATTCTACAGGGGAGGAATCATATTAGATTTGCCCATTTTGTGTAACTTATAATGGAACTCAGCAACATGAATCCTGCTCATTATAATGGTGGGACTAGAGAAGAAAGCTGAAAAGAAGAGGAGGGAAATCAGCTCTGGTATTAATTCACTAAAACACAAACATTTCCCAAAAGTCAGACACCTGAGTGAACACTTCTGAGGTAAAGCTACAAAGACCTGCCACTATTGCTGGCATTTTGGAGTGCACTAGAATTCAGTCTTAAGAGTATCTCTGAATCAACTGTTTATTCCAAAATTTGATGGACCAACCCACAAGCAATAGAAAAATACACTGCTAATACTTTCTGCATTATTCTATAGAGCCAAAAAGACATAGTATTAAATCTTGGTTAGAGACATGGTGAGTATGACAGGTTTTTGTCTTGTAATACACCACTTATCCAAGAATTGGAACAGAAATATTTATCTCTCCAAACCTTTGGGTAAATACCATCCCACATTTCTCAACGCATATTTACTTAAGTTGAACACTTAGTCTGAAAATCAAGCAAATAAGTACAGCATCCAAAACTGGTGCATTTTGCCTCAGGAATAATTTTCCCCTTGATATCTACAACATAGCCCGTTTGTGTCTCATAATTCAGTTGCTTAACCTTATTCTACTGAGCTGGAAATGCTCAGCAGTAAAATGGCTCTTAAGCCAAAGCCATATTGGTCACAGCCACTCTCGGACTAATTTTTCTTTTAACTGTGAACTTCAGCAGCCTCCTGGTCCCATTTATCTGTGCTGGGTACCTTCCTCCTGATGCAGACAGACTGCAGCACAAGACTAATTGCATTTTTGGCTTTCTATGCTCAATATCTTTACCTCCTTTGCTTAGTTGTTCTTCCAAGTAGATTTTTCTATTTCTGTCATAGTTCACAGTATATTTGTAGTGACTGCTCACTTCAGTAGCCTAAAAAACCTAAGTACTTAATTAAATACATTAAATTAAATACCTATTTTGAGAATTACCACACTCTGCCTGAATATTATGCACATTACATATTTTAACAGGGAAGAGGGGAAAAAGGCAAATCTTGTTGCTCCAGCCCATGCTGGCAGAGCTTCCTGACTCACCGAGTTTCTCACTCTCCCTCACCTCAGGAACAGCCCCCAGGAAAAATCCATTCAACTGCTCAGGATCCCACAGCACCTATTGCTGGGACTTATCCCTTTTAACAGAGGTGCTGAATATATGTTTTTAAATTTAATTGTTATTTTTTTACTATCCTAAGACATAGGTTTTTCTGCGAGGGCATGACAGATGTGTGTTAATTTGAGCTTTAGTTAGCTCCTGTCACCCTGATTTTAATGGAGCTGAACAAGTTCATAAGCCACTATCTAACTCACTGAGAAATCATAATCAGGCTGATTTATGCAACGGGCAAACCCACACCTCACCCTGAACCTGCAGCACAGGCTTAGCAGAAACGGAAACAAATGCAGGTATTGCTGCCCACACAAGCCAAGTTAGTGGAGAGAAAAAGAAGAGGAGACTCAATTAAATGAGTAAAGCAAATGCACAGTTGCACAATTTTGGTTTTGGAGCCAAAGGACACTGCTTGTCCTAAGAGGTAATTCCCTCTCCATTAGCAGGAAACAAAAGCTGATGGCAGAGTATGGGACAGGCTGAGAGTAATTTTAAGTGCTGTTGACTGGGGATGGCGACAAGCACAGAAGCACAAACATAGCATTCCTCTTCTTCCCAAATTCTTCTGAGGTATAATGGGTAGGTGTGGTTGTTTGGTTTTTTTCTTTGACTACTTTCCTCACTGCTGTTGGGATGCACAGGGAGGCACTTGGCCCTGCTCTGAGCAGGAGCAGGGACGAGGTGACCTCCAGAGGTCCTCTCCAGTCTAAATTTTTCTATGACTCTCATCAAAACCCTCAAGAGATGCTGAATCTGGCAATGCCAAACATACCCAGGAAATGTAAAATTAGAACTGATTACCAAGACGTTTGTAAACCAGAAGCCTCTGATGCCATTATATGGTCATCTAATACTTGGACAGAAGCCTTTGCTGCCTGAAAAATGTTGGATGAAGCAGACTAATTGCAAAACACTATTTGCTGCACTGCCAGCTTTTCCCCATGGAAAATAAAATTGCAGAGATCTTGGGAGCTTGGGTAAATTTGCCAAGCTGAAAGTCAGCTTATGGATTTAGAAAACATTTTTTTCTTAGATATCAATAATTAGATGGTAAGTTGAGAAGTAAAACTATATCTCAGAACTCCCGGAACAGATTACAAGAGAAGCAATGCCTCCAAAAGTACTAAAGTAGGAGCCTATATCTTGCTACTAAAAATAAGGACCCTTGTCCTCAAGGCATTAAAATAGGTCTGCACTAGGAATTTATGTTAGTGTAACAAAATTGTCTTTGGACATCATTCTTTTGACATATCTCTGCAATCAAAAATCCCTATATATATAAATATCCTGGGGAAAAATGCTTGTATGAGTTGAGGAACTCCTTAAAGTTCACGTTTTTGTCATTAGACACTGTATCTAAAGCAAAAGTACCAGACCCATAAATTATTGCAGCAGAACAGCCTAATACTCAGCCTAAATCACACTTGAAAATAAGTTACTTTTGTGCTTTAAGATATTTTACCAAAGAGCAAGATGAATGCAAATTGCTTAATAAAATGCTTTTAAAAACCCAAGAAGATCCAGGAATACACATATTATTTGTTTCCCTCCAGGGGAGATCCAACAGGACCAAGTGAGCTACAAAACACTTAAGAGAAGTCAAAGATTTTTAAAAGGCCAAACCACAGTTTTTCCACAGTTTCATCTAATCTCCAAGGCGTTTATTACATTTTTTTACTACTTAAAAGTAACAACAATTTTATTAAATTTGCAGTCCAGCAGCCTCCATTTCCTATTTGGTAGAAGACACAGTCACTCTTGATGGGAAAACACATTTATTCTGGGACTAGTTATGGTCAGATTTACTCAGTGTTAATGAAGACACTGCTTCAAGCCAGGTTATGGAAGGAACAAAAGCAAAAAAAGGCTGGACAAGGCTGACAGTGTGAAGATTTACCTTCTGGTTTAAAATCTGTGGCAGAGCCTCTCGCCCTGGGTGTTACTCATTTGTTAACACCTTGGCAGCAAGTCCTCGATCTCCCAAAAGCCCTGTGCCTGCTCTGGATGGGGCAGGCACAGCAGCACAGAGAGCAGGGAGCTGTGAGGAGCCTGAGTTCAGCCCTGACTCAGGTGTTTCTCTCTGTCTCCTAAAGGGAAGATGCTGATTCATCATAATTTTCCCCTTATACAATAAATGTTATTTTTCCAATCTGATGTATTTGTCAGTGTTTTAGATGCTACTTACTTTGTCTGACCTTGCAATTACAGAATGCACAGATGCTGTTGATGATTAAGACACATTTTGTGTGATGCCCACATTCCTGGATGCCTGGTAATGTGTGCTCCAGAACCATCTCATAACTCCATCATTTTCTCACTCTACAAAAATAATTTTACAAACACTCACCCTCTTCATGATTGTCGCAATTTCTGCCAGAGAGAGCCCAGGGCTGGTAAAGTGCCAAGCAGGGCTTAAACATACTCAAGAGCTTCAAAGAGAAATGCACACAATGCTATTGATGTCAGCCTCTCAGTTTAATACATGCTTAAATTCACAGCATTAAAAATAACCAATCAAGGGGTTTTCTTTGCCATCCCCACTCTCAGAGTGAGCCTGAAAGCCGTGTTAAAAAAGAACAGTACAACTATTGCTTTTCAGGGTGTTCAGTACCCTCAAACTCTCAACATGATTTTCATTAGAGGGCAAAATATTTGGAAAATTGTTATATGAAGTCCATAAATCTGAAGATGAATAATGAAAATGAAACTTCCCATGAAATGCCCCAGTGTTCATTTTATTTAACGTTCTCCATTGGTGAAAATAAATTAAGAATGAACAAGACTTGTTTATGCCTGCCTTACACCATTCTCTGTGTTTTAATAGCAACTGCATATTAATTTATCAGGATCCCATAAATTATAATTAGCCAGGAGGATTAACAACATAAATCCTTGAATTTAAAACCAACCTGCCCTGCTCTCTCTTCCCTTAGCCCTAAAGTGAAAAAGAGCCATAAAACCCATCACCGCTGTTTGATCCATTAAACTCAGGAGACACTCTTATTTCAGCTGAGCTACTGGAGGTAGAGGCCTTGCAAAAACTGTTTTAAAGTTACAGCAGCTGAAGAGGTGCCCCCCGTGGGGGAGGTGGGCATGAGTGGATGCGTGGGGCGCGGGGTTTCTCACTGTCTGTTCCCGGGTCAGGTGTACCCCAAATCCTGTCCCCTGTTGGTCAGTTTGAATGTAGCCCGCGGGAATCCTGTACTTAAGGGAGTGTTCACGGGACCCCGGGGGGTTGTTCCAGACCTGTTCTGGGGGCAGTCGCTGTCGGAGTCCCTGCTGGGCTCCGGCCATGTGCGGCCAGGGGGAATAAAATCTGAAAACATCTATCAAATATCGTCTCCTTGATTCTTCCACGGGCCAAGGCTGTCTCCCAGGGAAAGGTTGCAGCCACCCCACTGCAACAAGCAGCCTTCCTGGAAGTGAGAGACAGCGTGCACAGGAAAGGCCCAGCCTGAACTTGGGAGATGACTCTTGCTCTTTCCACTGCATCACCAGCTGACATCAGGGAGGCTTCTCAGTATGCAGGAAATGGGCAGAAGATCTTACTTGTAAAATAGGTGAGGCATAGAGGTATCACTTCCTAAGCACACCTTTGCCAAGATAAAAGGAAAATTTAACTGAAGTGGCTACGTGTTTCACTGGACTGGGTAGCAGGAAGGATGTGCCGCGGGTGGAGCAGATGCTCTGGGATCAGGAAGTCCCCCTTTCACTACAGTTTAATATCCTTAAGCATCAGCTGAGGGCAAAACAACTAACATCCCCACAGAGCTGTAAATCAGCCAGGGCGTTGGACTGGTACTCATTATCCCAAACAAGGTGCTTTGGCAGAAACGCACAACCCATTTGTACGCGTAATCAGGAACTTCCCCACAAATACCAACTTGAAAACCCACTTCCTTCCCCCTCACTCCTGAAAGATTTGCATGACAGATGTGAAACACTGCGAGCTGAAACCCGTCAGTCCCACCTGAACGCTCAGGGAGTGTCGAGAGAGGACGGTGCAGCTCAGCCGCAGCTGGGAGAACGAGCCCACACCAATGCACAGAGAGGTACATCTTGTCTTCCAAAAGGACACTTTAAATTGAAATATCTGCTAGTTCAATATATTAAATAAACAACAAAAAGAGAAATCTCTGCCAGGGTTTATTTTTGGTACCAGACTGCTCTGCAAGGGTCAGATCGCCATGTGAGCCACCCGAAGAAAATCTTTAACAGGCGTAGAAATTTATATTAAGTGTTCAGGGTTTTTTTATTTATTGCTTGGAGGAGTTTAGGTGCTTTTGAAGACACCAATCCCTTATTGTCATTACAGCAGTGCTGCACACAGGGAGCAGGGATTATGGAGCAGAGCCAAAGCCACGTGGCTGCACCTACAGCACACACAGGAGCTGCACTGCCTGTCTAAAGAGCCTGCGGCCATCAGGTCACCCCCACGGAATAAGCACATTTCAAAACCAGGAAAGCAGTGTTGTCTAAGGCAGAAAAATACTAAATACAAGCCTACACCTTATCCTTTGAGGCCCAAGCACAGGTTGCCCAGAGAAACTGTGGATGCCCCATCCCTGGAAGTGTTCAAGGCCAGGTTAGATGGGGCTCTGAGCAACCTGGCTCAGTGAAAGATGTCCCTGCCCATGGCAGAGGGGTGAAACAAGGTAATCTTTAAAGTTCCTTCCAACCCAAACCATTCTATGATTCTATGAGCTGAAACACAAAAACCCCACAGGAGAAATTGTCAGTTTGCTCCCCTCTACCCGAGCAAGAGCATTACAAAGAGACTTTTCTTGCATGGTCGCCAGACAAGAGGGCACCTCCTGATGCATCCACAATCTGCTACCCTTCCTAATCTCAGGAACCTGTGAGGGACATTTATGTGGCATCTAGGCTTTGGTTGGCCAAACTGGCAGATGGTCAGTGGAAATAGCCCTTCTCCCTCCCTGACAGCTGGAGTTGATGTCCACCACACTTGTCTTCCCGGCCTCAGAAACCAACAGAAGAAAAGAGTCATGGAGAAAAGGGTGAGCAGAGAGGAATTGCTACGACAGCCCAGGTCTCTGAGGGGTGGGTTTAGAGACAATTAAGGGTGGTAAGCCCCAAAGCCAGAGCCTGGCTCTGCTCAGCAGCCCTGATGTGAACAGGTTACCCCTCAGGTTCTCCTCTGTTCACACCACACAGATCTCCCTAGCTGCAGAAAACCTGTGACCTGAACCCGCAGAACAAATCTCTCACAATACTGTTGACTGAGACTATTTTTTCCTCCTCATGATTAATGTTTCAGGGTCTGACAAAATACAGGGGCAGCATTTTTTGAGCTTGATATCAGTTATCCAGGGAAAGGCTGCAGCAGGCACACACACAGTAGGAGCAGATAAGGGGGCTCAGATCAGCCTGTGATATACCTGCGTGCACCAGATGAGCTGAACATGACACGGAGTACTTCTGCTCACTTCACACAGCTGATATTTATCACAGCTCCTTTCAAATGCTTATCTCCATCCTTTGGAGTTCACTTACAGCATGAACAAGGTGAACTCCCAGGTGGAACGAGGGCCCAGATGTGTCAGGGGAGGTTTCCATTCAGTAAAACCAGGATATCACCTGGTTTAGAGAGATAGGAGGATACACAGCTCAGCAAAACGTGTTCCTGCAGGACTCTTATATGTGCAAGTAGTATAAATGCACTTAGTATGAGATACATAAACAAAGGAAAACAACAAACCCTTTTCTTTATGCATACACACATTATATATATATGCATATATATCTCTTTTATATATATATATGCACAGACACACAAAACCCTGCCTTACTCTTCTATTTGCCTTCTATTTGCTTTAAAATAGCTTTCATTTTTCCTATTCTTCCTTCCTTCTCAGTAAGAAGTGAGACCTACCAATTTAGACAGCTATGCTTAGTTGTCCTTACTAAGCACCAAAGTGAACGATTTGACTAAGATTATGCAGCCAGGGGGTTATGCACCTCTCTTAATCAAAAGAAAACACAGCTGGAATATAAAGTATTAGTGCCCTTGTATTTAAGGGGGGGAAAAAAGGAAATTGGGTTGTATACAAGAAGAGAAAGAAAAATTGTTAGGCATAAATGCAAGCAGCTTTGCAAATAGAGGCTGGAAATAAGCATCTTCTTAAAAAAAAAAAAATCACTGCAGCATATTGTAAAGGAAGCTCCTGTATTCATTCCATGAGGGAATAGGAAAGTGCCCTCTCTGTACAAGGCTGCAGAAGACGGAAAGCTCTGTAAGCCCATCCCAACTCCCTTAATTATTTTAATTGCAGCAGTGTGATGCCAAGGTGCTGAATTACCCCCTCAGGCTCTGGCTGCTTAGCCAGGAGGTACTGAATTAAACTGTCAGAACATGCAGAAAAATTGCAATGGTGCCTGTCAACGGTATTTGTTAAGAGACACGGGTGAGGCCAGTGACTTGTATAGAAAAAGAGCTGCCAATGCAAAGTCGTCAAAGCACAGCACTGGAACTAATGGGGTATTCAGAGGTCTTGTTCTACTTCATTGGTTAAAGCCAACAAAACTCCTGTAATATTTGGGGCGGTTTGCTATTTATGGCTATGGTAATAAAGGCCGGTTAAAGCTGCAAAGCCAGCCACAGTTAGTGGTCCCCACTGCTTCAGTTCTAAATAGCTGAGGGGGCACTATTCCATCTCAAGCTCTGCTTTTAACAGAGAGGGAAAAATGATTTAAAAATTGGGTATTTAAAAATATGAAAAATTAAATGCAGAGTGGGCCACAGTTTTACAATACACAGTTCTAGTTAAAAATAACTACATTTTGGATGCCTTACCCAGATGATTTTGAATTCAGTTATGTCGTAGCTGCAAAGGACTGGCATATAGCTGGCAACGTGGCCCAGGTTTAGCAGCCTCTCTTGTTGACACGTGGCTGTTTCCTTCCAGAGACACTTACCAACGCCGAAGGTGTGTTTGATACCAAAATCTACTTTGTAACTTCTAAACCCACGCACGTGCAGATAGCGATCAAAGCCATCTGAAGAAGTCCTATTTGCTGTGGCTCTGCATGGCTCCCTTGCAGCTATTTTTAGGAGTAAAATCCTGTGCTTGTGAAATTGAAAGGCAGATAACAATGGCTGGAGCGGGCGCGTGGGCAGGTGCCACGCAAACACCTCTCAGCTCAGCACTCGTGCGTTGGCTCCGATTGTTCAGTCCCCCGTGGAGCTCTGGTTCTCTTTAGGGAGGATAAAGCCAGTTGGATTTTGGGATGGGTGTTGGCTCCTGCAGAGGGGCACACGGAGCTGTAACCCAGGTGAAAGCGATAAATGGTTTATGCTTGGTAGGCTGGCTAAAGGCACAATACGCCAGCCCGTAGGACCTTTAGAAACCCAGCTTCTCAGCCCTGCCACCTTTGAGGAGCTGAGCACAGCCCTCCTAGAGGATGCAGAGCAGGAATGGTACAGAGAAAAGGCGAATGTTTTTGTGTTTGTCAAAGCCAGCTTTTCAGCATAACAGGGAAGTGGAGATAGAGAAAATGAGCATTATTTCACTGTAGATGCTTGTTCCTGTCACTGACCATTCCAACAGCTCTGTGCCCAGACAGAGCTGCACCCCAGTTTTCCACAGTCTAAAGAGCTTTGAGAAGTGCTACATGTCCCACCTGGCTGCTCTGCTGGGGTACCTCCCAGCTCAGCGTGCTTACTGGGATTCTTCCTTAACGGGTCTCCATTGCCATAATCCTATATTCACTTAATGTGGTTTTCACTAAGAACACAAGTTCAAGAGAGGTTAATGATCCATTAGTGTATATTTTTAACTAGCTAATTTACATATTGAATAGCCTGTATTTATTTTATTAAAACCAGGTCATTATATTCAGCTGACTGAATTATGTGAGATATCACATGGATTACACAAGAATTGTTCAGTAATTAGTTTTCCCCATACACGATATGCAGTTACTACCTATATTTCTAAACAATTAAGACTGAGAATGTTCTCTTAAAGAAACTGAAACCTTTGCTGCTGTAAGGGTTTTACAAGTGCAATGCTCTGTGAGCTGAAAGGTTCATTTCTGAAGTTCCTTTGGGATGAAATCCATGCTGCTCCTGGTACAGAACACAGCACACCAGCCTGCAGGACCTATGGCTCAGGCCAGGTTACAAATGCTGTTTCTAAGCTGTGTTTGTAACTAAATAGTGTTGCCCATGCAAAGATGCATCATCATGAACTCTTATTCCCTTCTTGCCATCTGGGAATTAAAGGACAATCTTCATTAACTTTAATTAAAGAAGTTGATTCCTTTCAGATGAGGATGACAATCCAAGTGTGCATTAAGCAGCTCAACCCATGTATTCCCCTCAGCATTACCTGTGGCTCTGTTCCTTTGGCCCACAAATTTAACATATTCTGTCACTCACAGAGAGGAGAACCCGAGGTGATGACTCCATGGCTCTGAAGACCACACTCCACCTCCATCTCTCCAACTCAGCAGCTTCACCAGAGTTAACCAACCCACTTTGATATTTTCCTTGGCATGCAGTTTACTACAATTCCATAGTCTGTCACTAATTTGGATATCTGAAGAATGAGATACAAGTGATAGGAGATATGGGAACTGCACCCTCAGCTCAATGATCTCAATCACACAAACAGGTCTGGGGGTGCCCCTAATGGCTCTTCATTTATCAGAGCACAAATCTGAACGGGTGTTATTCTCCTGCACTGAGGACAAGTGACCCAATGGGCATTTACAAATTGCTAAATTGCTCAAAGCTTCTAAAAGGAAAACCATACCTTGATTACCCTGTACTCAGAAAATGCCTTTGAACAGATTTAAACACTTCTGAGCAAGTTTTCAACATTAGCACTGTTCCTTTCTTCTTGGGATAGTGGTGGCACATTGTGAAATTCCTCTTCCATGTTCCTTGCCAACATCAGAACCTCTTCACGCTGCATTTTTGAATGTCATGTTCACAAGAACACGAGAGGATTTCTGGTTCTCAGTGGGAGAGTGTTATGTTTTCCCAAGTGCAAACAAAGGGTATTAAAACACCCGTAGTGCTCATTATACCACTGCAGCCCACCAGAAACAAAAGTATGGATTCGATTTTCCTCCACATAATGACTGTATCGTGTACAGAACTGGATAAACTAATTTATTACTTAGGAAAAGTACTAATTGCTGGGCCCTTCTGCCTTTGGGTGCAGTGGCACATGCAGAGAAAGACCAGCTTTAGGGCCAGATACAAATAAGATCTGTCATAAAGGATCACTGCCATTATTCCATCAAATCTGCCATTAGCTCAGCATTAGCCACAAAGAGTAAGCCAAAGACAAGCATCAAGAATTCAGATATTGTTCTGCAAGAATAGAAGAAAAATAGTATTAACATTTCTTGGAATTCAATTAGTCTGAAGCCTTGTTTTCAGTGCCAAATGTGGTGCACTTTCTATTGAGCGAGATTTGTTTTCCAGCGTAAAGAGGGTCTTGTCTCTGATAGGATTAGAAATCAAAATAGCTGAGATGGATTAGCTACCTAACGATTAACAAAACAAACACTTTTTTTGTGTGTGTGTGTGTGTGTGTGTGTGTGTGTGCTGAGGGCATGGAAATGTGGAGTGAAGGAGACTTCCTGGACCATCAAGTCTCATATCCATGTTATTGAAGACACCACATCATATAACTCTGTTCACAAACACATCAAGTTTATCATAATCTGGAGTAATTTCTACAATGATGTTTTCAGCATGATAGCATCAGCCATGTGGACAGAAAAACCAGCAAAATTTCCTTGATGCAAATTCTCTTTCATACGAAATTTGCAGTCATCGTACCACAGGATTTCAGGGAAGAAATGTCTGTGTTACTTTCTGAAGCAATGTTTGAAGATTTACAAGCCTTATTTTTGTCAGTGCCATACCAAAATGTGCAAAACATTGCAGAGAACTGAACAACGACATAAAACCCCCCTCTTAATTTTTTTCTCTGCTAATTTAGCTTCATTTTATCAATTTAAAAAAATAATATTGCATTTAATGTGAATTAAATGGGGTTTTTTGTTTATTGTTCTGTATGGCCTTACTGGGAGCCTGATGTGGCACTGAAGCCCTCTTCCTCTTTTAACACAGCTGCTTCTCTAACCAGTACTGAAGCTGAACAATCTTTTGTCTGAAAATCAAATTAGCAGTTTCCTAAGGGTATGTATAGCATTTGCATGAGTGTGAAAACTCAATCAAAAGTAAAGTTTGAGTGCTGGGCATTTATATCCCGGGCTTGCCAGAATAAAGCAGCATTAAGTTTCTCACTAAGACTCAGATTTGTAAAGATATTTAGATGCAGATAAGGTGCTTAGTGGTGCATTCAAAAAAGCCTAGGACTTTTCTGTCCTGATGATTCATTCTAATATACATTTCCTTTACAAGTCAGCAGTACAGTGTTGTGGTAGAAGTGATGTGGTAAAAAATAAAACACAAGGAAAAACAATAACTGAGGGTAGAAATCTGGGCACAACGAAGACAACTGCGATGGTCCTAGTGGCTTTAATCCATACAAATCCATAGAAATTCCTCTCAGACTTCTGAAGATTTCTTTCGCTAAAAGCAGAAAGCAATACAAGAATTATTATATTTAATGACATGCCACAGGACAGCTGTGTTTAGAAGGAAGTCCCAGGCTGATTTTCATTCCCTCAGTTCTGTTTTCCAGCACTGAACCTATTGAAAAATGAACCTAAAAATTGATCCGTGGAGTTCTCTTTCTCCCCTGAAGTTTGATTCAAATCTACAGTCTTCACGTATTTCAGGCTGATTCGGTGAGACCATGGCATGTCTCAGCTCTGAAGCTGCTTCTTGCAGATTGCAGCTGTAGGGAGAAATATGTCTACATATGAAGCAAAGTGATGGAGTGAATTAAACTCCAAACACAGCCTCCAGCTAATTTTTTAATAATCTGAGCGCAAAACAGGGTCTTGAGGGTAGGCAGAGCTTTTCAGTAAACCAATCAGAACTGGATTTTATTTAAACAACAGTAAAGTCAGTCCCAGAGATCTCAGACACTTGTATACAAAGCAGCCGTGTCTCACTGAGCCTGTACAGTAGCTCAGCATCTCAATTTCAATCACAGTTCATTCCCTGCTGGTAGTTTTTGTCTGCAAACAAGCTGAATGTGAGCTGACAAGGGCCCCCAGAGCAAATAATACGAGCGCTGGAGGAAGAAACTCACACGGACACGATGCTGACAGTTGTGCAGACAATTCAAAAAGATTGCACAGCAAAACCCCAGTCCTCAGCTGGGGCTGCACAGCAGAGCACCAACAAAGAGAGGACCTGATCCGAGGGGTTTCACCTCCTGAACCACAGCTCACCTGGGCAGAATGGGTGTGTTAGACAGCACAGGGCAAGGCCTCGGGTCTTTCTGCGAGGCCAGAGGAGGAGCAGGGCAGTTCTGGCAGCTTTTCTAAGCAAAGTTCTGCATCGCTCTGTCAAGGACTGGGTTGATACGAAGATGTCCAGCCTGCACATCCTGCCTGCTTTGTAGGCCTGCAGTGGATCTGTAGAGGATGTGCCTACAAAGACTCTGTAAATCCGAGTCGTTTCCAGTCTTTTACAGTACAGGAGCTGTGCAAGTGGCCACAGTTCCTTCCCGGGATGCTGGTTTCCCCTGAGGGATACCGGGATGTGTTTATTCTCCACACCTCTTACTCACATTTCCTTACACAGGAGTGACCACAGGTGGGAAAAAACTTCCAGAAGGGACCAAGATCGTGATGCTACACCTTATCATGTAGTACAATCTGTCCTCCCTTTCCAGGAAATCTCGGATGGACAGGTATCAAGCTCAAAGAGGTGCTGGAAATACACTACTGCTCGTGGTAGTATTTGAGACCCCGGCCCTGAGAGCTGCACCGTGCTAATTGCACTCATGACTTGAACACACACAGCACAGCTTTACAATGAGCATCTGTAAGTTTGTAAAAGACTTTGAGACAAAATCTGCTCAATAAATGGAAGCCCCCAAATGATTAACTACAGTTGTTAAAACAGACCCACCTAAATTGCTTGAGGTGGAGATGATAGATACTATTTCTTTGGAATCTCCAGTTTTCAATATCATTACCAGCTTTAAATTGGCTTTTAATATGATCATGTTCACTGGTAATAGCATCTCTCCCTCATAGGGGGAATGTGGCAACTAACTGGAACATAACAGCTAGGGATTTGCTGAGGAAAAAACCCAACACTACAGCAGGCTTTTTAAAGAGAAAATAATAATCATAAATCCCCCAAAATAATTTGTGACCTTCAGATCCATTTATTGGACTACTGCTCATTACTGGATTTTTAATCTAAGAAAAAGAAAAATAGGTTAGACAACAGCCTGTTGTTTTAGAGTTAATTTCTTCTAAGAGGTCTGATTTTAAAAAGTGTAGACAAAACCAGAATATAGACGTTCCCTTCATTTTCACTAAAGGACACATGACATATAGACACTGTCCTCACAGATAAACCTTTCTTTACCTTATGTCATTTTAAATACACTTCTGCAGCCAGCATCCCTAGCAGAGGAAATGAACACAAGGCTTCATTCTGCACTTAGTCTGTACCTGCCACAGGAGCTCAAAAATCAGTGTACAGATGCTGCCTTTGGAGATGAGCTAATATCCTCTTTACTTTGTCTCATTCAGCCAAACCAGAGTTTATAAAACAACAACTTTTTATGAGACTTCCAGTAACATTAATTGTTGGTCACAAAACTTCAAAGAAAACCAGATATTTATAGCTCAATTCATGTTTCTCTTTTTTTTTTCCACACACTTTTACCACAACACTTTCCAACCCGGTTCCCATGAGCACACTGCAAACAGAGCTATACCCGCTTCCTGCTGTGGCAGCCTCCTTAACCACTTCACTCCTGGTGCTTCTGCTGCTTTTTTCTCTTTTTTTCTGCCTTTTTTTTTCCAGTGTTCATGTCCTTTCATTGTTTTCCCCAGTGTGTCATGCTTGCTTTTTCCCACATCGCCTTATCATTCATCTCTGCTCTCTTCAGCCACCCGCACAATCATTAAAATGGTATGGGAAATGAACTATATATACAAAAATACATAGACATATACAAACACACATCCCTGTGTGTATATATAGATCTACACACACAAACTACACTGGGAAAACTTTTATTCAAAGCAAAAAAAAAATCTGCTTTTCAGTAGAAAAATTACTTGCTAAATGAACTCATTTTTATAAACATGGAAGAGGGAGGTGGAACATTTTCAGATACATATATTAAATATTTCCCTATTCCTCTGAAGAACTGATACTCATAACCACTTATTTATTACAATGTAATCAGCATATTGATTATATTAAGCAATCCCTGTAAATCTCTATAAACTGAGGTTAACAATGGCTTTTCAAATGCCATTAACCATCACCTTGCAGCTTTCTCTCTATTATGTACCATAAAGTTAATCATGTGCAAGACAGTTTTTCCAAGAGAAAAATCTGCTATACAGTGCAATGATCACCTTGGTATTTTCCTAGAACAAAGAAAAGGTCTTTCTTAAATAGGAAAAAAGTCTGCGCCATCAAAGAATGAGTGCTGGGCAAGATAATCATGGGTTTCCTGCAAAATTTCTCATGTTATCTCATTAGAGCCTAAAGTCTCCAGACCCTTCTTTCAGCATTAAAATCCCTGTGCCTGTTATCATGAAATAGGCTGAGACTTGTGATTCTGTAGCACATAAGAGGCACTGGTGTGCGGCAGGTGCTGGGTGAACAACTCTCACAGAGGGAGAGCACAGCCCTTCCACCCTTCTCCGGAGCAGCTGCCTCAAAACCAGGTGGTCTGGGACAGGATCAGAAAGTTTCAACATTTGGAAAGCAGAGCCACAGGATTTTCTCTCTTGGTCCCACCAAGGTGAGTGTGCGCCCTGCCCAGGCAGCAGCCAAGCGCGGGTGTCCTTCCCTCAGCACTCACAGGGGTTAACTCCTTCCACAATAATTTCTCCCACAAGAGGAAATGAGATACAGTGAGATATGCCAGTGGCACGTGCAGGAGGAGGAGGCTGCTCATGTAAATGTAAAGATAGATCCATAAATCACCCCATGTAAAGTCACTGGCCATACCTTACACAGCAATAACTCCTACAGGAGATCATTAACAGAGTCAACTATTGCATTACATACAGCACAACGCTGGTGCCACACTGGAAGAAATTCAGCCTGCCCTTAACATATTTTTTCATTTGCTTACCAAATCAATATTTATCTCCCTCTGTGGTAAATTAGACAAATTTATTTAACATGGAAAAGTAACCGTGTAGCATGAAGAAGGAACTTAATATTAAGTCTGCATATGATATTCAGGAGTTCCAGCCCTGCAAAGCATTTCACAGCTAAGGCACTCAGAAAAACATTTCAATTGATCTTTCCTCCCCCCTCCAAGTTCCTTTGGCAAGTGATTTGAAACATAGGTGCCAAATTAGGGTAGCTCGAAGGTTTCTATTACTATTTGGCACACTGAGGAGCCAGTGATTTAAGACAATATGAGATGTCCATTAGCTGTAACAATGAATTCAAATGCTTAGAAGCCAGGCTATAAATCCACCCTTTTGGAAAGATTAACCTCTGTTTGCCTAAAGTTAGCAGCTCCACCTTTGAGGGGAAAATGCACCCCTCCTGCTAGTTCCCGGCCAGCCAAAAACAGCCCAGGAGCTGCATCCCACAGGAGCAGCCGGCACAGGGAGCACAGACAAAACAGTTGGGAAATTCAGCCTTTGGACCCAGCAATCCCAGAGGATTAGCTGAGTGCAGAGAGAGGTCAGGTGCCTCTTGGGTGCTCTAACTCCCTCCTGCACCTCTGAGGCCACTCTGCCAGGAGACCTACCCAAAAAGTTCTGGAGTCCAACAGTCCGGGCAGTTTCTGAAGACAAATTATTACAGCAGAAAATGTCCAATAAATTCCCTTTTCCACCATCACCAAAAAAAAAAAAATTTATATATATATATATCCCAGGGCTCATGACTTTCTAGTCTCAGGCCAAATGAGGGTTTTAATTCTGATTTTTGTTGAACTTGTGCACAAATCAACTCTATGTCACAGGAAATGGTAAAACGAAACTGCTCTGTATCTACATTATCCAGGATGCCTGAAGTTCAGCAATCCAGGATGCTGGACACTGGGCAAGTCTTAGTGCTTATAGCTGAGCAGTGGTGTAGTGCTGCTCCATGTGCTAGAGATGGCAGGTAGGAAGTGAGAGGCAGAGATGGATAAACAGAAGACTGGGTAAAAAACCACAATATTTTAAATTCCTGATGTACCTAGATTAACAATATGTCATTCACTTATCCACTGGACAGTTATAATATGGACCACAGAAAAAACCAGCAAGGAGCATCAATTTATTGCCTCCATTCAAATTTTGTAGCGGGTTTTGGCAAGCAGCTAAAGCTGCTAATATAGCACTTACTGTGTTGATGGCCCTAAAGTCATTTGTAATACCATAAAACAAATTTGTATGATATCCACAAATCAATTGCTCCATTTAGATGTTATTTCTTACACAAACAAGTAACTGTGGTCTTGGCAAAGAGATATGTCAGACCAAAAATGGAAAAAAAAATAATAAGGAGAAAAGGAAAGGACACAACTGCTCTCAGCAGTGTTCTCTCATCCTCCCTCCAACCTCCCACAAATTTCTTTGCCCTGTCACTGAAAGTAGGTTCAAAAAGAGTTCTCAAAATGCAGTTCTGCTGGATGGTGCAGGCAAGTCTGTGGATGTCATCAGCCTCAAGATACAGATGTTGGCAACAGCAGTAAATGCCAACACAGAGCAAAAAATGAGACAGAAATGCTCAGCCGTGGAAAAAGAAGAAACCCTCAGCACAAGGCCAGGAAGATACAACCACTTCCTCTGAGAAGCTGCTACTCTCCTGTTCATGTTAGAACTAATGTCTGGGGCACCCTTACCTCAATAGCCACGCTCACAGCAAATCTTTGAAGGCTTAATAAAAAGAAAAACAAGTATAGAACTTTATATGAAATCAGCTAAACACGTTCTTCTGGAGGCAATAATGGCTGCAGTGTATAAACGCAGGGATTTAACCTCCTGATTTGCAAACATGAAGGAAAGGTGCTGATACAAATGAGAGGTGTGTAAAAACACAGCTCCCCTGCCCCACACAGAGACTGTGAAAACTCAGGAGAGCACTGCTCACTGTTTCATTAGGAACATTATTTGTCACGCTGTAAAGAAAAATGAGGGTGCAGGATTTCCGGGGTTGGAGAACAATGACATAACATCTTTCTACATCCATGTCTTACAATCCCTCCCTGTGCTGCTTCTCTCACGTCTTCCCACCTCAAAGTAGCTCACAAATGATGATGTTGTAGATGTGGTGTTTTATGACAGCAGTGCGTGGTTAACCAATGTAAATCCCACAGAGAGAGCAAGGGTGGGCTCCCAGGGTGGGGCTTATTTAGGGTTTACTGCTTCTTTCTATGAAAATGCAAATCAAAAGCAACGGAAAGCCACCCAGTTTCTGTATGGAAGAAATTTACTGGCAGTTTACACAAAAAATGAAAGGCAATATTGGTGATGTATATACAAAAGTCAGAGCAGCAAAACCTGTCGGTGTTGGTGAACAAATAATAACAGTCCTTTTGGCAATATTCTTACTGAACTCCCAAAACTTATGCACTAAGTTTTATAGTTCTACACTTATTCTTAAAGAAGAAAAAAGACATCATTTGCAATAATCACAGTTTTAAATAAATGTATATGGCAACCAGCAGCTATCAAACACATTGCACAGAAACTTTGAAAAAAAACCAAACCCCAAAGACCAAATGCTGATGCATTTTCCTTCAACAATGACTGTGGTTTTCACAGCGACACTGAGTAAAGTGACATTAAGTACTGTTTTTAATGAAGTCAAGCATAACCTTTAAGTTCTGAGCAGTATCTCCAATCAACACCGAATGATTTGGGGAACTCTTAAGCTACGAGTTCTTTTTCTTTTAATTAAATTTCTCAGCTGAAAGAGTTTGAAAATCTGATTAAACTTCTTGATCAGACTTGTTTACGCCATGGCAACAAAAAAAGGGCATCTAAATTCCTTTGCACAAGAGTGGTGCTATGGTCGTACCTGCAGAGCTCTCCGGCACTTCCACACACTAAAGGGTTGGTGGAAAACAAGTGGGAAAACAGGGTCAAAAACTACTCCAAACAGTCAGAAATAGGAATAAAATGCAACCAAATCATTGAATTAAAAAAAGAAGCGCTGTAAGATTTGATCACATGAACGGATAGTTAAAGCCCAGAGAGAGCTGAGGACAGACTGCAGCCCCATGGCAGCGAGACTCCCTCTTCCTGCGAGGGGGTTGGAAAATACGGATGAAGAAAAAGGCAGCGAGGAGAGGAAATTGAAAACCTAGGGAGAAGCAGGTGTGGGCTTTTGGCATTGCAAGCTCAGCTCCCACATCCTGCTCAAGCTGGGGGGAGAGCTGGGGTCAGTCCTGCCCCGTCCCATCAGCGCAGCGGGGCTCAGGCTTCTGTGGGGCGGGACAGAGCTGGGATTGGATCGGGAATGGGATTTGGTGAGGAGGGCCAGGACAAGGCCCTGGTGAGCACAGCTGTCCCAAGACAGTGCTGGCACAGGGAGAGGGTGGACTCTGAACTAGGTGGCTTTTTAGTTCCTAAATGGAAAATTTTACACTTTATTAAATCTACTCTTCCAGTTATCTAAAAGCATTAATGCGATTGTTAAAATTCACAGCTTCCAGTTACTAAAGAAATGTGATTGTTTTATCTGGATTTCTATTATATGAATAAAACGTAACACTGTCTGGATAAAATGGCCCCAGAGTTTCATTAAAAAATAACAGCCTAATTCCCTAATATGAAGTTATTTTAAGTGTTTTATTAATATTGTCTTCTAAATGCACATAAGTGTGATCCCCCTTTAAGTGCAGTATCTTTAGGGCTAGTTGTAATTGTATTTTTCTTATCAGTTGCTTGTGCCTGCATTTCAAATATTCATTGCTTACTTCAGGCACTTCACTTAGACAAGAAAGAGTGCAGTGAAAAACTATTTAATTTGGACACTATTTGAATATCAAACTTTTCAGTCCTTAATCCAGTAGCTCTTGTCCCTATTAAGAATCTCAAAGTACCACTAACAAAATTCCTAGGGTGCCTACTAATCTTGCCATAAGTTTTTATCTGTTAAAACAAAACTATAAATAAAAATTAATGTGAAACATGAAAAGCCTGACACAGGGAAGGAAATCCTCATCCCAATCAAGTCCATAGGAAATTAAATTATGTGTAAAGGCTATGACTTGTCCCATCTAACTTTAGCATCTGTCAGGGGTGCCTGATTTCAGACCCTGCACATCTGTGAGGCCCTGAGTGGAAAAAGAAAAGAGGCACCCCTGGTGGGAAATTCTCATTTTATTGGGTGCTGGCAGAACTTTCCCTTAGCCAGAGGGTGCCAAGAAGTCCAGCTCTTACCTGAAGTACATTGTTACCTAATATTAAAGTAGAGGTATCCAGGCTGGAGCACATCAGTGAAAGGAGAGAATCCCACTTCTTTTATTTAACTTGTTTTAAAGGAGAAAAGGGTGCTCTTTTGAGGAGTAAGAAACAGTTCAAGGAATTCCTGTTACAGTTTTATCGATGACAAGGAAGGGAGAGAGCCAAGAAAAAAAATTAGAGGCAATCAAGTTCTTCCTTGGTGCTGGAAACAGAGCAGAGCAAACTGCAGCACAAACTGCACATCTTCACAGTTTCCAAGCCTGCTCACAGGCATCACATTACATGATGTCTTTGAGTTTGCCTTTGCAGGGTCACACATATACAGCTGGGAAACCACAGGAGGGTGTTGTGATAATTTTACAGCACAGTTATAAAATGGAGATGTGTATAGAAAAACATTATTTTTCTATCACTATCCAAATGCAGCAATAATTAAACATTAATTTTCCCCAGTGACTCCATTGTGAGCCCTGTATTCCTGAGAAACTTTGTCCTCCTTATTGGAAACAAAGTGGGTTGAAGAACCAGGGATTTTCTACCTACTTCTTTATGGGAGGTTTTCTGCATCTTGGTATTGTTTCAGAAGGACCAAGTCACCTGAACAGAAAAGTTGTGCAGAGGAGTTTTAAACCACACTTTATTTTGTGAGGTTTTATCCTTGGGCATGTATAGTAAATTGATTGATTATTGCTGAGTAGGGTATTCCTTTTCTGGAGAGAGTCCCAAAATCAAATTTACCAGGAGAAGGTGGGAAAAGCAGAACTCAGCATTCAGACAATCCACTCCTGTCATTTCTCTCAGGGCACAGGCTCCTGCCAACAGCCTCCCTTTGCTCTGGATGCCACAGCACAGCCTGGTCACCTCCCCAGACTTCCTGGAGCCCTCCAGGTAAATCTGTATGCTGAGGCCGACTGGCTGATTAGGGTAGGCTGTAGCATGGACAAAGCTAAAAACGCAGTTTAGGAGAAACAACAAAAAATTATTTCATGGCACCTCCCACCCGTGCAGAAACTGTTGTTATTCCATTGGCTGTGTCCCACAGTCAGCACTCTGCAACCTGAGGGACTCCCCAGCTTCCTGGTGAGCATCATCCAGCCTCAATCATTTCCTTTTAATCCTTCCCTTGAAATGACACCCATTATTGACACTTTTTTCTAATGGTTTGCAGCATTTTCTAACTTTACAAACATCAATCACACTCCATTCCAGAAGCCCTATTGATTTCCTCCCTTGCACTGTATCTGGTCTGTTTTAAAGATATCCCACGTCACACTGAGCAGATGATAAACAGAAAAGCTGTTGCAGGACCTGTGCTGTGGGGTTCTCCTCATTTCTCAAGAAGAACATAGGCTCTTCTTTCCATCATGTGAGACTGCAAAGTCCATCCCTATCTCAAGGGCATTTGCAATAACTATAAAACATTCGGATCACAGATGATTCATTATATGTGAGTGACATAATCACAAAAAACCCCTTAATTTTATTCTATATGCAAGCTTCACAGAACAAGCATTGTTGTGTGTTGCATACTGGTTTAAGGAAAACCCTCAGCACATACAGCACTTGACAAATTAGTGTCTGGAATCGGGGCTTCCCATGGCTGCTTAAGAAACACACATGTTCCTCAACGAAAACGGGTACTTGATTTGTTATTAATTTTTCATATCCTTGGACAAAAGCCAAAAATATTTAGTAAGTATCTGTATGGTAATAGTCATAGCCAGAACTATTTCACACACAGATAATTGCTGAGGAAGTTTCAAAACACTGGAAATGATCTTCTAACTTATGTCCAAACTTCTATTTCTAACCCTTATCTCAGCTATGAAAGTTGTTGTCTTTTTTTTTCCCTCCCTTTTTAAATATACTTACTCATTTGCAGAATTCTTAGTGGAAATTTTTGTATCTATTATGGCAAGAGGAAAACCAAATTTCTTCCTGATGCAATTTGAAATGCTTCACAAAAAAAGGTTGAAA
Source organism: Mystacornis crossleyi (assembly GCA_013400655.1). Taxonomy (NCBI): domain Eukaryota; kingdom Metazoa; phylum Chordata; class Aves; order Passeriformes; family Timaliidae; genus Mystacornis; species Mystacornis crossleyi. The sequence continues at coordinate 22,087 of VYZQ01042589.1, read as the reverse complement.
AATGTGATGTGAATGCATGTAGCTGCAATGAAAAATGGTGCACTGCCAGTGCTGAAATGCACAGGAATTTCTCAGATACATTCAGTATATATAATAACATATTTTGCACATGTATTAATTTTGACAAATCATTTACCTCCAGTTTAAATCGAAAACTAGAAGTAGTGCATTATTTCTACTCTTTTTTTGACCACACCACCCTTTTTTTGTAATATAAACTTGTTACCTATTGCTTGAAGTGAAAAGGAACTTTCAAACGCCACATCAGCCTATTCAATGAGAATGTACAAAGACCTATTAAGTGTTTTTCCCACACCAGCCCGACCAAGTTCATGTTAAAGAGATATTTTTTTATGAGAATAAAATTCTCAACATTTTTTTTTTCTCTGAGATCAGTGTGATTTAAAATAAATGAGCTACCAACCAGATCCTGGTGTTTATAATTGGATTCCCAGCAACTGTCACTGTAATGACAGCAGAACACTGCACATAAAGATACAATCATCCACCACACTGAAAGAGTTAAATTTACAATGTCTTCCCCATTGCCAGTCCTTTAAGGAAAAGTAGAGGGGGTTTCTTTTGTCCGGAGAGGAAACTGTCACTTTGTGTTTTCAGGTTTGTAGAAAAGCCTTTTTTAATGTAAACATTCATTAAACTAATTTGAAGTTGTCATTACTCTCCTCCCCTGCTGCTTTATATCAGATTATTCCTAAGTGCTCGGTGAAGAGCCCCATAAACACACAGTCTATTTCCCTGCAGGGTATAATCACACAGTTTGCACTGTGATTTATGCTCTATGGCGCTGGTGAGTGTCCTAAACTTTGAAAGGGCTTAGTTCTTCAGCAGATGCACTACTCCCTTTATATTTAAGCAAAGTTCAGCTAACCCTCCCAGTCTATTACAGACATTGTTTAGCTCTTTCCCTTCACAATAAGGCTTGTTAAGTGCTGATTAAATACAAATCGGTGACACTTTTAATTAAGAAAATGGGGATTCAGAAATAATTGCCTTTAAGTTTCAATAAAAACATTTTACAAGTGTTGTTTTCCCTTCCCCCTTACCACAACATCAAGAAACATCTCTAATTCGGAAAAGAATAGACTAGAAATCTGATTTGGATTTTGGTAGAAATACTAATTCCGACTCTAGAGGATCTTTTCTGACACCTTTATAAAAGTCAGATCCCAGAGGAAGCTCTACAATGCCGACTTGAGCAGAGAAAGGAAGATCGTTTTGCTCTGGAGACTGAAAACCTGAGGATAGCTGGTGTTATCAGCATCTGCTGCGCTCATGAATATCGGAGGCCTGCGAAAGATAAAATTTCCCTCTCAGATAAGATAACCAGCGATGATTTCAGTCTACTCCACTAACAAATGTTAATCTAGAAAATACAGCAATTACTTCGATAATAAAACACTCTTCAGTCGATCCATTTAGACACTTTAGGCAGTTTGTGCGTGGAGTGTGCCAATAACGAGCTGGGAATGGAACACTTTGCTCACGCAGGGAGTCCCGACGGAGCGACAGCCACTCCACCCCGGCTGAGGAACAGTGTCAGACCGCAGGATCCTGGAGCTGCTGCTCACCCAGCGATGGGCTGCCCCCACTGCCCCGCCTGTGAAATCCCCCCTCGGGCAGAGCCCCTGCGCCGGCTGCCCGCGGGGCACAGCCGCGTCCCGCTGCGTGCCACAGCCACGGGAGCAGCCAGAGCCAGCAGCGGCCTCCTCTCGGCCACCCATGGGGTTTGTGGGAGAGCCCAGAGCGGCCCCATGAGCAGAGCTCTCCTCCCAGCCTGGCAGTGCCAGCAGGAGGTAAAGATTTCCCTCGTCTGTTAAATCCCGCTGTGTTTTCGGGACCCGGGGCCCAAGGGCCATCAGCAGAAGTCCAGCTGCTGGCAGTCACCTTGCAGGCTGCCGTGGGCTCCAGAACTATTTTTGGCCAGTACTGCAGATGTAATCCCGTGAAGTTCAGGAAAATTAGCAGGAGCACCATTTAGATGGCTATTTTAAAATAAAATTAAACCTTTTGGATCTCTAACCTCTCCCCTTTCTGTTATGATAGCAGCTAAATCTAAGTCATGCCACAAGGAGAGTACAAGGAGAGTACTCAGCAGGAACTACATTTTATTTTCAGTAATTTAAACCTTAGTGTCACCTAGTTAAGTTAATTAAGGTTCTCTTTTCTTCATTGTAAATAATGAATTCAGTTAAAGAAAGTGTAATTTGGAGTATATACACCGAACATACAAAAGTAAATCCTAAAAGAACATTTAAAGAGAGTACAAAATAGGGCAGACATTTAGTATGAAACATATTCCTGGCAATTAAAATCAGAATGTGCTTTTCTATTTACCTGCTTGAGACTAATGGATTCAGCTAAGATACATATCACATTAATATCACATTGTATTTTCTAAACATAGTGTAGCTGTTAACATATTTATAGGTTAGCAGTAGTAAAGACCTGTATTTGGATGCAACATTTAAAAGAAATATTTGTCAGAATACCAGGTAAAGCTATTCAAACAAATTAAGCCTAAATGCTAAAAAGAGCCAGTGACAAATCCAGAAGTGCACGAGTGGCTCTTTAAGTTCCACAATATCAGCGTAAACTGATGTAAACCTACCCACCCAGGGAAAGGAAAGGTGAGAAAATAGCAGGAAAAACAACTAACAGAAAGGTGTAAAAAAAGATTATGTGTGGTGAGAAAGTTTTATCTGACACCTCTCAGATGCTTTTCCTCCTAGCACACCTTTTCTCTCTTCTCCCTGTGAATTACACGAACTCATACTATGTAGAATTGATGAGCAGTTTAATTTGGCATATTCAATTCTAGGAGTCTTAAAAAAAAATCCTAATTTGTACCTGTTTAAAGCCAGCTCCAGTCACGTGATGCTATAAACATTTATCAATCTGACATGGCAAGGCTGGGCCCCCATTATTATCCTTTTGTGACCTGCACAGCTGGTCCAAAAAACAGTTGTCTCCAATTATGCCCACAGATAATGGTGGGTAAATTCAGCTGTGCAGTATTAGCTCAACCTAAATATGATCCCATTTGACTAATTTCCTAATTCTTAGCAGGGTGCTTAAAGAACCTATTATCATGCAGACTCAAGGAACACAGAAGTCTGGTTATTTGCATCTGTTCTGTGAAAGGCATTTATCAGCTGTGCCACTAATTTGTTACCTACACATCCCAATCACAGGCACTTGCTGCCTAAAATAATTGCATCTGGAATTTGTTTTAACTTTTAATGTTGCATAAATGGGTGTTTGTTTCCAACCAATATATCTTATAATTAAAGAGCTTGAAATAGGAAAGGTTGAAATTGTGTAAAAAAAGAGATATTCCTTCGTGAAATCATAGTGTATTCATTAACCCAGCTGGAATGCTGTTATTGGCATGGTTGCTGCTACTTGACTGAACTGTGATCATAAAGGTTGTTAAATGGGTTAAAAATAAGGCAGCAGAAGAATGGAAATTACTTGCATATATAACCAGGGTTTTTATGAAAAAAAGCAAATTGTGCACATGGTTTGCATGCTGTGGAGCACAATCTGACGTGTATTACACCGTTTGGGTATTTTGAAATCTGATTAATCTTCTCAGTAGCGTAATATAAACTCCTAGAGCCGCAGGCATATTGATAGTTGGATTTTCTCCCTAAATTTGCTTCTCTCTAATCTTCTTCCTGAACACATCTGTTACTAAGTCAATCTTCGGTGTTTCTCTCTGCAAACTTCACACGTCTATTTGCACTTTCTTTGACTTTCTCATGCCTTCAGCTGAGTCTTCCCTGTTGTATAACATACTGGTGCATAGCAGCCCTCATCCCATGTCCTCTGCAGGGTCTAAAACGAATTTGGACCCAATTTTCAAGAGCGTTTACAAATATCATTCTGGTTTTAGCCAGAAATCTATATATGGATGTATTTCACTTCCTTGTGTACTGCCATACCCCTCATCTTTCCTTCCCTCTCAATACATTTCCTGCATTTCTCAACCAGCCAAACTTCTTTGACTCCTTTCCTCACTTCTGTCATTATTTCAGGAACTTTCCATGTTCAAGAACACATTTATACCCCTACTTTATGAACTGCTTGAATTTTCATACCTCCTGACTGACTTGTAATGCTCTGCATCCCACTGTTTGTGCTAAGGTGACATGAACCTACCAGAACCCAGGAACAGACCCATGTCAAAGGCTTACTCTTGTTAACTACAGTTAATTGCTTCCTAGAAAAGTGATATTTTTCCAAAGTGGATCAAATTTCAGATTCTAAGGAATACAATTTTCTGCAATTACAAATAGAGAAACTACAAACAAAAGCTCTGAAGGCATTGTAAAGACAGAGAAAGTGGCAATAGGAAGACAAGAACAAGCATATATTAAAGCATTTATAAAGGAAGACCACAAGAAACCTGGCTGAAAGTGATGGGAAACAGTAGGATTCATAAAAGAAGCTATATATTCAAAAAGGGAATCTAAATCAAATAGTCTGTGACCAGATTCTCAAGAATAATCAATAGTGGTGTGGAAAGTGGTGCAGAGGTGCTGCACAGGCATTTTGTAATGCACAGACATGCACTATCTAAAATGAAGGTGATTCATTTTGGCAAGGTTCTACCTTCTTCAAATATCACAAATCTTAAGAGAGAAAAGTTGTAGCTGGAGGACTTTTGAGGAGGTAGTGGACACTTCAAATGATTTTTGTAGGGAAAGAGAAGGAAGGGGAGAAATTCTAAAACAAAAAATAAGATGAGATTCAGTGTCCAGATAGGAAGGTTCACACCAGGGGAGATGGACAATAAGTGTGACCAGACATAAACGCAGCAGCCTAGCAAGGGAGCTGGGAGGCAACGACATTTTCACATAAGCTCCCCTATTATCCCCCACACACATCAGCCTGGGCTGCTCCTTGGTTTCTTTAGTCCTACCTATCACTCTAACTCTTCAAATCTCAAATATCTTTATTTTCTCCCTGGCCAGTGATTCTTATCCTTTTCTATACTGTAAATAACCAAAACTTCACTTCTTGACCCCCAGCTTTACAGTCTTCAGCCTCAGACTCTTGTAACTTGATCGCTGAACCAGACTTCACCCCTGCCTTCCTGATAGGGCAGTAGGCTTCACCTCATTCCTGGGCAGGGAGAGCTTGTAATCAGATATAAACCAATCTGTTTATTACCTTAAAAATGCTTTAATAAATAAATGCGCTTTCAGAGCAGTTTGGCAAACCTACTGACTCGGGTGTCCTGTTCGGAGCAGAGTTGTAACGAAAGCACACTCAAAGAAAACTTTCATACTTATTTAGACATTCCCTTGCACATGGGCACATTCCTCACAGGTTTCCATCCTGACCTGGCATGGAGATTAATTTTGCTTTGGTGATGATTTAGCCTTTGATCCCCTATTGAGCCCCAGGAACAAACTGATAGTTGTGAGGTTGTTACTGGGATACGAATGCTTTGCTATTAGGAGATTGACTGACATCCCATCCTCATCTCACATAAATCCTGTTCTCAATATTGATAATAGCTTTCAATTCCTGCTGGCGTGAGCAGGAGCTGACTGGATAACCAGGAAATGAAAGACATAACCAGCCCCTTGAGTGATCCTACCCCTTGGAAAAAAAAATATAAAATTGATGAATGACAAAATGCAAATACTGCATTGCATCAAAGAGACCATTATCAGTGTAACCTAGAAAATATATATCCAATATGCATGGGGGGAAATGCATTTTCCAGTTAGGCAGTATTTGTCTGGTTTTAGCAGTAATATTGCATTCTACCAATAATTTGCCTGCCAGTGAACAGGACAAAGAAAGGGTAAAATCTAAGATGCTGGTAGTGAAAAGGAGCGCTGGATGGCAAGAGGTATTGTGACCACACAGTTATGGGTGTCACAGGGGTGTAACAAGATCTTGGGTGGGATGACTGCCAATAAAACAGAAGGGAACCGGCCACCACAGAAATTCTGCAGTGACCTTGTCCTGCCAGGCACCATGAGCAAAATAGGACACCCAGAGACACCGACTGCCTAAACCAAGGTGTTTGTACAGCAGCTCATCCCAGCTTTCCTCGGGAATGGTACAGTGTTCATAATACAAAGCGTGATTCCCACAGCACAGCTGCCACTGAGGCTGGAGATAAACGGGATGGAGCACATCAGTACTAAGTGCAAGATTTGAGGAATTTGTTCAGGTTAAATTCCACAGATTTTAGGATGGTGATAATAATGGTCATTATGGACCAAGCATTTTTCAGAGAAAGTGCCTTGAAATTGAAAACACACTAAACTAATGCTTAGTGAAAGCACTTGGTAAAGTGTTACTTCTCATGAATTACAGTTGTCTTCTTTCTTCTCTGATAATTTGCGACAATTGCATCCTAATGCTATTTCATTGATTTCTACTCCACTTCAGCTCCCACGCTGGGTTTAGTCAGGGTGACAATACACAGACATTAACCTGCTATGGGGAGACCTACTACACACATTTCCTTCATAGAAAAATCCTGTGGAATTTAAAAGGAGTGGACTTTAACACAGTTCTACAGACACTCCGTTAGAGATCCACGGGATTGAATCAGAAGTCACATCAGCCATAAAATTTATTGTTCCCTTAAGCTTTCAAGGGAATTCTGATGCATTCATCTAAAAAGATAATGCGGAGAATTTCTTGATATGTGGGAGCTGTTGCTTTACAAAATGATCTGCCTCTGTTCTGCATATCTGCCGTTGCTGATAAGGCCTTTACCCTCAACTTACCAGGCCAGAGACAATAACAGCATTAATCTGAACTAACACGCTTTGACTGAGTGGCTGCTGTGATGAAGCTAAGAACCATTTTTCTCTGCAGAGAACTTCATTTGGAGAGTGGGAAATTCCCAGGCACCAAGCAATGACACCAGGTGTTTGAAGAGAGAAACAATGCAGGAAGGCTCCCAGAGGCAAGCGAAGATGTGGGAGATGAGAGGAACCTGCTAAAGGAACCTGAAAAAGCACAATACGCATAGGCAGGAAGGGTTAGAGAACAATCCCAGTCAGGGCATCAGCTGGTTTCAGTGGCCAGTAAAACTGGGGGGCTCCCAGGTTCAGATGGCAAGCAGTGAGTTCCAGAGGGACCCTGGCCCAGCTGACCTTAGCTCTAACATTCAAAAAATGCTTGACTGATGAGAAAAATAAGCACAGAATTCATTTTTGTCTACATCCATGTATCTCACCATTACAAACAAACAGCAATCACGTCTTAGAGTCCTCTGCAAAGCCCATGTTATTTATATGTTGCACTAAAAGAGATAAACTACAAAAGAAAAATTGTCAAACTCTAGAAAAAATAAAGACCTGTGGGAGAGAGGAAGTGCTGGAACTTCCAGCAGTGCTTTTAACATTTTGGGTAAATATTTGTTCAGTCCCCTCATAGACAAAACCCTAACCAGAGTTTCTATAAGATGTTTCAGAATCAATGTTTGTGCAGAAAACTTCTGTGTCATCGTGAGCCTGTGCTCTGGCAGGTCCTCAGACACCCACTTCTCTTCTCCCTCCCAACTTTGGTATGGACAATTCCCATCAAAATATTTGTGCAGCTTCAAGATGTGCATTCCCAGGCCTCTAAACTTAGACTGGTGCTCACCTCTTCCCTTTATGCCTGATGTCACAGCCATTACCAGGGAAGTGGGGTGAGAAAAAGGCATTCCTGTTGGAGAAGTATTTATTTTCTCTCACAGTCTGTCCAGCTGTGTTGGCCACCACAATACATTTTGCACTTCTCCACTAGTCAAGCATGGTGGCTTAGCATTAATAGCACAGGATGGAAAGTCTACATTTGTCCTTGTGAATGACAAATTCCTGGCCCCTAGGACACCAAACTAGGTAAGACATATGGAAATCTCATGCACAGGAAGATCAACATTTATATTAGTATGCATTTGTCTACAGATTTTCTATAGCTACTCTGTCCTTTTTTCCTCAGCAATGACATATAAATACATCTCATAAAACAGTGAAGCATCATAAGGGAAAATAAGTCTCTAAGACCAATGACCCTTCCTGAAAGCTCAATGGCAAACTATCTGAAACAAGAAAAATCAGCAATCTGACTGAAATTACTGAGTTATGCAGACACAAGGGAAAGATTCTGAAAAAAGCAGGTACAAACCAGAGTGAGGTTTTCACAGATGTTACCTTACTAGGGTTCCCACTATATTTGACAGGATAAGCCGGAAGAGAGCCTATTTTTGGATCTTGGGCTAAGCTGTTAGAAGCTATTTTTAATTCTACAGTAATGATCAGTACTTTCATTTCCCTCAGCAAACCAACAAAAAACCCCAGAAGATAAAGTCATAAAATAGGGAATAGCAGGCTGCAGGGAAAGAGCCAAGGAGTCAGCTATGAGCTGCTAATTGTACAAACAGAGGACCTTGCAGATATTAAAGGGGAAAAAAATGGAAATTTTTCAAATCACCAAGGAATTTGAAGTGATTGTGGATGTCACCAAAAATAGCCGACCGTAATAGGACAGATACAAACTCCTACACTTGTGATGATCTGTACAGGGTTTACATTTTCCACAAGTTAAGCAGTCAGCACTCCATATGCATGTCATGCTCAGATGTATGCAAACTAGATAGCTCTCAATTTATCCATAACTGCACGTTCGTACTGTATATAATTAGAGTTACACCGAAGCATCACTGCAGAGACATTGGGTTTCTGTCCCCACCTCACAAAACACAGCCCCTGTCACACGCAGACAACACAAGATGCCTCCCTCCAATTTTTCTTGTCCTTCAGTCCACATCATAGATAAGCAGATTACTGATTCTTTACCACATTTTCCTTTGCTGGGCTCCAGTATTTTAAAGCTCTTTGGTTGCTTGCTTTCCTTAACTGGCAAATTTCACTTCTGAAATTCAGGCTGTGAATTCACAAAGCACACCTTGAGAACCTGGTCACCGGATTAACTGTGCCATTTGCATAACTGTAAACTTAATGTTGCACTTCCAGAGCTTGTATCCTCTAAATTGCACTTACTGATGAAATACAAAATCCTCTAAAAGGGTTTTCCAACCTAAACCAATTTGTAAAGTTGTTTTTTTATCTAAAACATTAAAGAAATTAAAGTGATCGGCATATAATTAGATTAATTATTCATATCTTCCAAGTTGCTTTAATTCTAATATATAAAAAAAGATTAAATATTCACTCAAAGGATTAAGAAAAAAGTCAAGCAGCAGCAATACATTTACATTACCTTACTGTGCAAATTATAAAACTAATTAGTCTAAAGTTTCACAAAAGTGAATTGGATCTTCATTCACACGCTGACACAACTTTACATATTCAAAATTGACACCCATATTATTTTCTCATGTTTCTAGTACAACTCAGCCTCTTGCCTCTGCAACTGCCATTGTGCTAGAACAGCTCTGCTTTTGTTCTAACTAGTGAAAATTAAATCTTGACCTAAATTTATAGAAAGCTAAAAATGTTTCAGTCAAATGCATGAATAAGAAAAGCCCAACAGAGCCTCATTATAAATCTTACACTGGTACTGTTGAAATAGTCTGAAATAATTCTTTATGAGAATCTAAAGATTGTTTTGGTTGCTTTTTTTTGATGCTTCTTTCTGATCTAGATTTCTTTATTCTGAAAGTGCATGTAATTTCCAGTGTGCTGCACACTATTTTCTCCTCATCTCAAATCATGGGAATGTTCATTAAAAGTCCAAGGCTGTGTACTATAAACAATTCTACCTCTCTTCTTTGAAAATCACTCTTTTCTGAATAAAAAGAGATTTCAGAGGAGTACAATGAGAACAACAAAAAAAAATTATTTTCCTAGACTGCATTTTTGCTGAGATGATGCAGTAGGGCAGTTTCTAGGAGCTTATGAGTACCCTTAAATATCACTAACACTCTCTATGGTCAGATATTCCTGTTCTGAGTAGAAAAAAATAATAATAATAAAAATATTTCCATTGGCTCATTCACCACTGAAAAAAACCCACCAACTCGTATCTTGAAGATAATGTCTGTTTTGATCTTGTGGGCAAAGAAACAAATTGTTCTGGTTTCTTAAGGTTGTTACTCACCCTTATCTAAGATACAATGAAAAACATTGCTTTAAACAGTTTTCCAAAGAATTGCTTTACCTATATTTAGCCGCATAAGCTATGTAACACTTCAAAAGATGATGGTGCTTTATCAAAGAGCACTTTTTCATCACACCAAGGCCTGTAGGAAGTTAAGCAAATTACCTTTAGAAAACCCTAAATAGGATATTCATGTCTGAGGTGTCCAGTGATACCCGAAGACAAAAGCCAAATTTCTCAGAACTAAACTCTCTGTCAAATGAAGGTCAGAAACATTCCCTGGACTTAAACCCAGTTCTTCCATGCTTTCAAACAGCTGCACGCTGGTCCTGTTAAGGTCTGCAGAGCGAAGTAGTTGCTTTTCAGGAGCTGATAAAGGAGGGGGCTCCGGGCTGGGAGAGTTCTGCTCCCACACCTTGGTTTTGTGAAACATTTGCTGGCTGCTGGCTCTGAGTGTGAACCCACCCTGGCACAGCAAAGTTCAGAGCTGCAGCCAGGCTGGCACAGGCGCCAGTGGCACGCCAGCAAAAACTGGCAGGCTTTTCCAAAACCCTTCTCTCCACAGCTCCGTTCCATGCATCATGCAATTAACTCCTTGATGGGGTTAGGAAGCAATATTTTGTTCCAACTGATGGAAAGATCTTTACGTGATCAGACAGCAATCATCTTGGATGGGCTCTAATAGTTCATTTCAACATGGAGTGCCCGGCTATTAGGCATCTGGAAGTTCTGATGATAATAGGAAAGATAATTAGGCTGGTTCACTGACAGCAGAAGGAGCACTTGCCCTGCCATGAAGACAGCTAAAAGTTTGAAGAATAAGAAAAACTAGAAGGAAGGTAAATTCACTAGAATAAGCAGTTGGTACTTTAGAGCATAATTATCAGAAAGAAAACACGTTGTTTAGCATACTTTATGTTAATAGAGGGCTAGCGTGGCCCACTGTGCATAATTTAGCTGAACAATTGATAAGAAATTTTAATACATATATATATATATGATTACGGCTACAGAAAAAAAAGACAAAACACAAGAGAGATCATAATAGGCACGCATGAACTCTGAAGGCCTAATTACATCACGGGGGAGGGTAAGCAGTTACTGCTGAATCAAGCAGAAAATTGGGGTAATTTGTAAACAGGTAGAGCCGTTATCCAGGTGCACCAGCATGTGTGTGGGGGCTGGCGGTGAGGCCTCGAACCGAGCCCTTCCATCTGCACTGCTGAGCCAACAGCACAGCTGAAAGCTCCCCTCACCCAAGGAGGCTGCAGAGAAAGGGCCAAAGAGCCACCCCCACCTCCCACTGCAGCCCCTTGCCCAGGCTCCAGCCAGCAGCTGGATAACATAGTGCAGCGGGGTGATTGTGGGAAAAGAAATACTGTCTGTGGGTGAAAACTGTGCTGGCGTGTGTGAAGCTCAGAGATAAAGCTCCCTGACTTGGTGTTCTGCCATCAGTACACTCCCTACTCCACCAGTGGGGAAATATTTCAGACGTGGCTCCCTGACAGCAGAAGGAACGGGGCACAGGTAAAGATGCTGCCAGCAATGATTGGTGAGGGCATGGTTACCCCACTGGGGAAGACAGGAGTTCTTTAGGAGGCCACTTATGGGATGGAGAAAAGGAAATCAAGCTGCTGGGACTTCCAGCAAGAAGGATGCTGAAGGTACCTATCACTAGCATGGATGGATGGGAGAAGCATTCTTGCACTAGCCAAGTGTCTTACAAAGAGGTTTGAAACTGTTTTTAGACAAAGACACCTAACAGAACATGATATTTTAACAAGTGCCTATTGGTCTCTTTTGGGGTGGGGTGGCGGAGCAGTTAAAACGTCTCCTGGTGCCTTTGAGTCCCACTCTGACCACCAACAAAGGAAGCTGGACAGTGCCACTCAGAGAAGCGTTGCACCTGCATGCTGACCTGCAGCAGGACATTTTCACTGCACAGACAAGCCCCTAGCCCTGATGCATTAAAAATGTGGGAGATTAAAAACACTTTGGAAATGCTTACATCTCCAACCAAGTGCTCACACATGTAGATTTTGCAGCCTGCAGGTTTCAGCAGAAGCTCATGAAATAGCTCCTGACAGCACTGCATGTGAGATATTCTTCATGTTTTCAGAGAGGCCCTTTCCAGCTGTATCGCTGTGGTAGATTCCTAGCAGATTTTGCTAAAAAAAGCAAGAGCATGCAGACCTGCCATGCATGCATAGCAATCCTGGCAAGCCCAGGGTGTGTTTTCTCCCCATCAGATTCACTCACTCTTCTCACCAGCAAAATGCAAAGCAAAACCAAAATGGGCCTTTATCTTTGGAAAGAGTCAGGCCTGTCAGTCCCGTGGTGCAGGGACAACCCCGCCAGCACCTTCCCTGCAGGACTTCCCTGTGGCTTTTTTTTAAAGGAAGGATCCCAGGAGGCATCATGTGGATGATCCCAGGCCATGCTCACAGTACTGAGGGAAGCGCTCTAAGCTGTGTGAACTCTTTGAGTTCATGGATATTTACGTTGCATCTTTGCTGTGTGATGTTTTTACGAGTCTCCAGGATGACCAGCCCCAGTCACCAGACCCCATCTGAAGCTCTCAGTGCTACTTAAGGATGAGGAACGGACATTGCAAACTGCAGAAAGTCAGGGCTGTTTTCTAATGATTTTTTTTACATCAAACCTCCCTCCATCTGTGCCGTCTCGTGCCAGACAAACCAGTAATTATCAGGAAATCCCTTCATTTTTAATCTACATCAGTATGAAGGCAATCTCAGAGCAACCCACGGTGACTGGAAGCTATTATTTTCATAGGAAATAATAGTGACTGGAAGTGATAACTCACGGTGCTCAGTGTGTGTGTCATCATCAGATAACATGCAAGGCTGTACATCCCACCACATCGCTCTGTCGTAGGGCTACGATGGCCTTTATTAAAGGGGAACGATTGAACCAGGCAGGGGAGGCTGTGGGGGCTGTACCAACAGGGAACTTCCATTCATTATTTATGGTCATAAAAATTTGGGGCCTTGAAATTGGCAGCATGAGAAGCTCTTTTAATTTGAGCTATAATTCTCTTTTGTACTTTCAGTCACTGACTATGTTTCAGATAAACATTCATTCGGGAGGCCAAGATTACGGTGTGGAAAAAAAAAATATAACAACTCAAGGATATTTAGCTCTCCTCCCACAAATTCTTCCTGGAAATATTCTTGCAAAATCCTCTGCCCACTTGAACAGTATGCTTATGATTAACTGCAGATGAGCCCAGCAGCTTGCATATGTAGTTAATTTGCTCTAAATTTCCATGCTGTATTATAACACTAATGATCACTAATAATAGACAAACCCACAGTTTATTGAGTAAGTAATTTGAGACATGATGATTTTTATCGTGTGAATAGGATCAGGCTGACCAATTTAAACTGGGCAGAAAAAGATAAATAACGTGTAAATCAATCACACCACCAGCACGCTCTGTTTCTTCACAAAATTATATGGATTGATTGGTGGAAAGAAGGCCCTGCTACTTACTATTGCTAGAAAAAGGAGTCAATAAACTTCCCTGCTCAGGAGTAAAAGGTCAGATGTGGAAGGAAGTTTATGCCTGAACTGCAGAAGTGATTTTTGTCACCTGACTGCATGGGCTGAGATGAACTTGCCTCTTGTCCTGATGGGCGAGCCACACCTTTAAGGGATAATGAAGACAGATAACGTATCATGCAGCCAATGAAAAAGGAAACCATGCTAAACACAGACAAAACTATGTAAAAAACAGTTGTGCTCTGGCCTGTGGTCAAAGCTATCTTCTAAAGTCATGTAAACAAGAGTGCCATCACGAGCTGTCTGAGACGGCTAATCTGGAACTAAAATAGATGCTTCTGTTTGCTTTTCTTTCATAGGAATTTTTAGTTTTGATTGAAGCATTTATTTTTAACTCTAGAAAACACTGAAAGTTCATTAATTAAAAAGCCTATCTAGCACATTTGTAATTAATTGCTGTAAAGAATAGTTAAAAATAAAAATAACTAAATTACATTTAGCAACTTCAGGAGAGATTAGTGCACTGAAATGATGAGAACCTGCCTGTGGCAGTGGGACTTGGAAGGTACTTTGACAATTTTGAATGAAGTTTTGTTTAACATAAAGAATATAAAGAATTTTTAGAGAACAAAGGGAAGCAAAGGAAGAAATTTCTTGGAGGAGCTGAGGAAGAATCTTTCTTTGGACTTGGCTATATGAGCCTCAGACACAGCCTTCACTCCAGCAGAAGGCAGCTGTACATTCACATCTCCAGAGCCTGCTAATAATGCTCGGAGGTATAGACAGAGCAGAAAGTTTTAATATAATGTCTCCACAGTACTCTTCTGGGAATAAGAGTTAGCATGTGAATTGAACTTGCACCCAGTTATCTCATGACTGCAGCTTACCCTCAATCACAAGACAAAAATACTACAAAATATACTGCGGGGAACAATTCTTGATTGTTTCCAGGGCATGGATTAAGTGTAGCCAAATGACTCTTTAACTCACAGTCTTTTATGGCCAGCAGGCCAGTCAGATTCTTCATGTTTAAAGAGAAAATCTGGAAATGGATCACAATATATTCCCCTTTCTTACATAGTTTTACCACACTGTGCTCAAAATACCCTTTTTACTTTATTATTTTTTATTTAAATGCAACTCATTTCCTGTATGCATATGTAGTGTCATGTCCTGGAGTGATTTTGAACTGACAAGTCTAGCACATCAGAATCCATTAAATCTTGGACTAAAAACAGCCCAACTTTGCCTATTGTGCTACTCAGGAAAATGGTTTGTTAAACATTGAAAAATCCCTTCGTTGAAGCAATGAGATGCTCTCTCAGAAAGGGACAGAAAGAAGATGAACACTGAGCAAAAAGGAAAGAAAATAAAAGAGGCTCAAGGATGATTTAGTGGGTGGGGTTCCTGCCCATGGCAGGGGCATTGGCACTAAATGATCTTTAACATTCCCTCCAATTCAAACAATTCTGAGATGATTCTATGCTGAAACAAGACAATTTGAGACTTCTACTTCTTCATCTGTCTTTAGATAAAATTGCTGCTAGCACCTTCAGGAGAGCCTGACCCAGCTAACTCCCAGCTTTAACAAAGTATTAAATACTGACAGCACTCCATGAAAATGGCCAGTTTGGTTTCCCCACTGATTTTTCTCTGGAAGCACAGACTAGACAGAAACAAACCAGCTTTGTGCAGTCTCTGCTGCACCAGAGGAAAGGACAGGGAGCAGGACAGCCTGTGCTGAAAGCCCTGCTGATGTTTCCCAAGCAGAGAAGGGCTGGAATCAAATAAGGATTCCCCTTGGCAGCAGAGGAGGACAGGCTCATTGCTTCAGTCCCGATTTCAAACCAAAGGGAAAAAACCTGAGCAAAGCGTGAGATACAGCAAATAGAATCAGAGCAGATCCTCTACCAGTCAGCCCAAAGTGACCAACTGCTGCAGCCAAGTCCTGCTTAAAACAGGAGAATTTGGCCATTAGGCTGTGGATTCGAGCACACCTTTGCTGAAATATGTGACATGTGAGCGATGCTCCCCTCACCTGTTTGCTCTAAAGGTGGCTGAGCTCCCACCTCTCCCTCTGCCTTATCCATCTGCAGAGGGTTTCTCCTGATGGGCAGCCAGGCTTAAAGCAGCCACTTGTATCCTCAAGTGTAATTCTCCATTCATACAATTTGAGAAACACTTCACACCTTGTAAACTTTTAGATGGCACTACTGAGCCAAAATGGACTTGATATTTTTAAGGACTCATGGACCAAGTGTGCCTGAAGTATGAATGAATCATCTGCATTCAAGCCATAGTACTGGCTGTGAAATATCTACTGACTCAGTGCACTGTCAGCAGAATATGCTTAAGCATATCTGGGTTTTTTTTAATTATTTAACAGATTTTAAATATTAACTTTAAATGAAAAATACTAGGATAAAAAAAGAATTTCTAATCCAGAGTAAACTCACGTTTTATTAAAAATAATTAATTGATCCCCTGATACCTCACAGGATGCATGCTATGTTTCTGATATCTCTTTCCTATCTGTAAACAGAGATATGGATAATTAGTCTGAACTTGCTAGAGCCCATGTTTCCCTAGGCCAGGTCGGAGTGGGATCATCTAAAGCCATGGGATATATCCATATTGATGTGCAAGTTCAGCCTCAACAGGGCAAGCAAGCTGCCCTACCTGCCCCCCAGACCAGACCCTCTGGCTCATCACAAAGCCCTTCCTGCTCCACATCCTTCTCCAAGAATGCCCAACTTGTACCCCGGATTCACCTGGGCCCCACGCTGCCAAACCCCCCTGAGTAACCCATGGAGCATTATCCATGTGCCTGGAGTTGGTCTCGAGCTCACTCCCACCTTCTCCATGGCTCCCTCCTGCCTCACTTGTGCCGACCCCACTTCTTGGGAGGTTCCAGTGAAAACCAAACCACCAGCCCGAGCCTGCAGTCAGGAGTCCCAGGAGAAAAAGCAGGGAAAGAGCATGGTCTGCTTGGGATAAGGCACCAAAGAACATCCGAGAGTAAAGCACCCCTCAGAAGCAACGCTCAAGCAAAAGGATTTCCCAGACTGCAGGCAAACAATTTCCCCCAAAACACCTCTAAAGTGCAGCCTTTCCCTCCCTTTTAATTCCCTTAAGATATTAAGTTGAAGAAATGTCCTTCCCAAACTGCTCATTTCTCTTCTCACTCATTCCTGTATCATATTTCCTCAGTTTGAACATTTTTAATGGAAGCTGGTTTATCTTTGCTAGCCCAGAAATTCAACTAGAACTTAAAAGTTCCTTTCTTTTTTTTCTTCTTTTCCCTCCAGCTGCAATAAAAGATCTTGTAGGTGTAGTGTTCATCTCTCTGTCCTCCATGGATGCGAATGGGAACAACTGTCAAAGGCTTTGGTTACTCAGCTGATCATTGTACGGGGAGGAAGAAACCCTCATCAGTCTCTCAGAGGGGTTGCCTATCCTATATCCACTGAAGTAAAGAGGAGCAATAATTTTATTTTAGTGTGATAATAAGATGATCACTGGGAGCCCACACTGACTGAGCCACAACTTTGCACAGTAACTTCTAAGAATGAAAGCCTTGAAATAATGGCAGTGTTGTACAAGCAGTGGTTCAAGACCTGCAAAATACCTCTTGGGCTGGGTAAAGTTTCAGGAAGAGATGATAGATTTCCTCCCTGTATAACGATTCTTTGTGATACTCATTTGGAGAGTCAAGGTATCAGGCTTCCGAGAGTCTCAGTTCTACAGGTGTCTGTGGAAACAGTTTTTCATTCCTTATCCTTTTAGCAGAGCTCACTCTTTCTTTATAGATATTGATCAGGCTTGGGTAAAAGCTGCAGCTAAAAATTATAAAGAAAAAAGGGTTGTTTTTAAAAACAAAACAGCATTTTAAAATTTGTTTTAAAATTAGTCATTCTCAAACTGTTAATGAATTTCAGCTTAACTTGTCCATCTTAAAACTCCAGGGCCTACATCCAGGGACTTAATAACTGCAATATAATTTTAAAGCTGCTAAATAATCCCTTTATGGCAGGTAACTGAGCACTGTTGGGCTTGGAAAATTGAATTAAAATTAACTGGATTTTTACCAATGTGAGGATGTTAGAATTAGAGTTGTGAAGGCCGTTAAGTATATTAGTAGAATGGATATTTAAAAATTACCTCCCCAAAAGAGGAAATCCCATCTATTACACATTTGTCAAAATTTTGGATTGGACAAGTGAGATCACAACCTAATTCCAGTTCTTTTTATACTTCTGCAGCACTTTGTGGGGTGCCCTGTACCAGAATCTGAGATGATGTGTCAGAATTTAAGTTATGCAACACTAAACATAAGAATATTTTTCAACTGGATGCTTCAATACCTAATCTGAATTTACTGTGGTGGGTGGAAGCACAGAGAATGCTAAAGAGGAATCAACACCTCTGAACTGGCAGATCCTGCAATTCATTTGCTATTTCATGTTCATTAGCTTTCCTTGTTATTCAGGGAACAGAGCACCCTAGGAAAAAGTGGCACGTTTCATGCTTTCTAGACGTGATTAAGATCACAACTTTTCAGCAGCAACTGGCACCTCCTTGGGCACTGACAACCAGAGTGGGACGTGGCTGTGCTGGATTTCCAACCAAGAGCTCTCGGCTCTCTGCAGAGGAGCAGCAGCAGGAACGTGCAGAGGCCTCTGCAAGCAGATGTTCAGTGCTACTAGAAGGAACCACAGGAGTGGGAACCAAGTCTCTGCAATCAGTTATTCTCAACACGAGTATGCACTGCAACGAAATCTCCCAAACCCCTTTGATAGGAGGCATTCAAAAGAAGAAGCCTGAGAACAATGGTGGGAAAGGGAATTGAGTGGGGATTCAGGAGAGCTGAACCTATTCCATTTCCAGCTCTTTTTCTGTTTCATCTACAAACACTTAGTTTTCCTATGCCTCATGTGATCCCTCTTTAAAGTGAGGATAACAATATTCATGCACCTTTTCAAGTTATTTGAGATTTATATGGAAGAAACCTTACCAAAAGGCTGGGCATTATCTTGCCTATTGCCTTTGCCTGCAGCCGGTTCTTCTGGAAAACAGATCCTCAAATTCATAAGGAAATACTGGGTTTATATTGGATCTTTATACCAAAATAACAGAACACTGCAAAACTCTGCTACCAGGAAAAAAAAAAAAACAAAAAAAACCCCCAACACTATTATTAAGCTGGTATGGCAGGAGGTGGACAGAATGAAGGTAACCTGGTCAATTTGTATCAGAAATACCAACATCTATTTCCTTTGATTTCAGTATATTAATATATTAATTTTCCTAGCCTCAGCAATGTTGCACAGTCTGCTTATGGCTTTTTCAATCACAGCTTCATCTAAACGCAGCTGTCAGTGGGGGAATTATGAAGTTGCTGTTTCCTTCCAGCCTGGATCATGCTATTAATTCCTCACTGCTCCTCTCTCTGTGCATCAAAATGCTCTGCCAAACACAGCCTCTAACACAAGAACATGTGATCCATCTCTAAATGGGAGGGGATTCTGGGCATTTAATACAGCAATGAATAATCCACGCCTATTTACGACAACTCCACCGCGAGGATCTCTGAGGTTTGTTCTCAGTGATCTTAATTCTGACAGCTCAGGAATAATCCTCATGCAGGATCTGGAATATGAATCCCACCACACATTATGTGGAAACAGCTGGCAAGAGGTCAGATAAGTTTGGGGCCCACTTAGAAATGCTGGAGAGGGTTGGTTTAGTACCTGGTCAGTAGTACACTGATAAGCAGAAAGTACAGGTTGGCTCATATTGATGGTGGAGTTTCCACAGTCAGTGAAATTCAATTTAATTAGTATATTGTGTTGTTTATAATTGTGTTATAATTAGTATATTATATTGTGTTATAATTAGTACATTGTTGTATCTTCCAGCTACAGCACTCTCTAAACCGAAAAAAATTACATAAGTGCTGCAAAAGATCTACTGAGTGAGGAATGTCCTTGTCGCCTCTGGGTTAATGAACCAAAACCATGGTGTAGCCAGGAGTGAAAAATCCTCTACCAAGCAACTGAGATTCTCAGAGCAGCTTCCCCCACAGGACTGAGGAGTAAAGAGCAGAGTTATAGATGTGGCCTTCTTCAGAGAGCTGGTGTGGCATGTGGTAGGGAATAATGGTTGGCACTCACTCAGTTCCTTTGTGGTGAAGCCTATGGAGGCATCTTAACCTGTCACAGCTAATGGGTTTTGCTACAGATGCCAAGGCATAACATGGTGAAAACATTTGAAGAAAGAAGCATAAAAATATCTGAAGCACTGATAGTCTCAGGGGCAATTTAAAAAAAAATAAGATTTCCTTTTCTTCTTTTTTTTTGGTCCGATTGGTTTTCAAAAGCTCTATAAACACTGGAGGAGAGTGAAGATAATGAAGAAGTAATGAAATAATTGAGGGGGAAAAAAACGGTACAAGTTTTTTCAAGTAATACAAAATCATTACAAAGTCTTGGCTAGACATGCATTTTTAAACAATGGCTGTAATAACGGAAAATTAGGCTCCATGACTTATTCATAGGGTTCTGGTTAACACTGTTCTCCATTGCAGGTGGTTCACTTTATAAATAGCATCTTTAGGTGAGATGTTATTGTTTTGGCCATGCAATATGAAAAGTAACTGCCTGTTCTTGTGAATTAGAGATTATTCATCTGCATTCTGTAACCACATCTGAAGATACAGATTTCACTGCAGAAAGGGAGGAATAGCTTCTGTTTGGAAAGGTAGAGAGAACCTCAAGCAATAAATATTGCACCTTCAACTCTAAAACTGCAGTTGCCTGTTTGATATAGAAATCATAAAAATTTAAAGGAAGAAAACAGTATTTGATGAGTCTACAATCTTTATACTTAAGAGATATTCAGAAGACCTATAAATCCTCAGTGGAATTAATAACTGAGACTCTTGAAAGCTCTAAAAGGAAATATTAAATATGCAAAATCTTGGTGAAAAGCATAATTAAGGCCATAAATGCCTAAAGGTTTAAAGGGCAGGCTACCTCTCTCAAAGATTTTCCAGTATAACATTTATATGGAAGTACAACACAATACATTTTTAAGCAGCATTCTATATCACATTTTTTTGCACTATTTTTT
>VYZQ01042588.1:60032-74974 GCA_013400655.1 Mystacornis crossleyi | reverse complement strand
AACCTAAGGCATCACTCCCCTTCCCCACTCTGACAACAGCTCTGTCACATCCACCCTAAGATAATTGTGTTTGTATCCTCTTCCCAAACTTTCACACACAGAAATTAAACCCTCCTCCCCAGGACACAAGTCCTGGTGGAGTTTGGAGTGGAAGGAGGTGGTGTAGAAATGGATTCATGTTGTCTCATTCCAGGCTTAATCAAGTTCCTTTCTCAACTGTCTTAATGCTGAGGTTGAAAGTAGAAGGTTGTGAATGCCTTCCTCATCCCTTCTTTCTCCTGTCCTTGTGGTGTCGTTCACCTGGTGGACAGTCTGTAAATCCAGCTTCAATAAATCTTGGCTATTTACATCAACTCTTACGGGTCTTTTTGGCAAGACTATGAGAGGCCCGTCTTATTTCTCACCTTTATTATCTGTCTTGTACTAACCTGAGCTGGAGGGAGTGTGTGTGTCTCCCTGTTTCTCTCTGTTGTATAATTTTTCTCTGAATCGTCAGGTTTTGGGGAGGACTGGAGAGGAAATTTTCCTTTGAAATTGCTAAACGTTTCACTTGAAGTAAAAACCATTTCTCATCCATCTCCAGTCAACATTTCATGCCCTGAAATTGTGGTGAGGGAACAGTCTTGTAACCGGCAATCAGGAATGTCATCATTGAAGCTAGAGATGTAAAAAGGAGCTGCAGGACTGGGAGGTGCCAGGACACCCTCACTGCAGCAGGAGACTCCCAGCTCTCTGGAGATGAGCTGAGAGGTTGATGAGCTGGTTGGTGTTACATTAGCTGGAGTTCCCACTGGGTTTCTGCTTCTCTGTGGAATAAGGACCTATGGGAGCTAGAGGAGAGGTCATTTCAACCCCTTGCTTGGTGATTTTGTGTGACACGAGTTGTCAAACTCGTGATATTCTGTCCCTTCTGATGGACAAATGGGGAGTGAGGCAGGACCAAAGTTGGGAGAGGGTTATTTTTGGAGGGGTCTCAGACATGAAACTTCTGAGGCAAAGATTTTGCTGCTGATAAAGTACAGGCACTGACAGAAGCTGTCACCACCCAGATAAAACCTTTTTTGCCTTTTTTTTTTTTTTTCCCCTATCAGCAGCTGCATATAGCATCTCCCCATTGGTAGAATAAATCTGATTAAAAAATGTAGTTGTAAGCAGCAATGATTTTATCCTGGTGAAAGGATTTTATCCAACAGGAAAAATGTCGTGCCTGGGCATAATTTTTCAGATATGATGAACAACAGCAGGGTATGACCCTCAGTCCTAAGGATTTAGTTTTAAAGGAACTACTGAGCATATCAGATATACTCAACTTTTTCTCTGCTATCATTTTTTTCTTCATTGGCTGAGTTCAGTTTATAGATACATCTTGACAAAAATCTGCCAGAGGCAAATTTCAACAAAAGAACAACTTCAAACACATCCAATTAACAATTTATAAAAGGAAATCCAACAGAAAATTACACAGAGACTCACAGGGCATAAAATTTGGCATTAAATCATGTTTATTGTAGAAATGCCTGTACAGGAAGTTATGGCCCCTTCCAGTGCAGTGTCAAAGGGAACTTTATCTGCGGAGGCTCAGTGAGTGCCCTCCATCTGATCTTTTCTTGCTATAAATAAAATGTTTTGTCAGACATGGCAATGAACATAACTCAAAAGGGAATGAAGAACACTGATAAGCCAAGATATATGCAGCTTTCAATCAGAAGCATTAGAAGTGATTAGATTTCTTCACAGTTTCAGATTTAAGATTTGTTCACTTTATCACAGAAATGAGGGGCTCTGTACCATCGACAGCACAAAATCACTTTTATTAGCACAGCATACAGGCTCTGATAGCAGGTCATGGTGACTGTATTTAACATTGTTATGGAGCCATTTTTATGTCTGGAAGGAAATATCAGCCCCCCTGCATCCTGTTGTTCTACTGATTGACTCATTCAGCAGCCATGGTTGGATTTTTTCGGAAGATGTTAAGGGTACAAACACATGTAATTGCCTTCAGCAGCTCTGAAATTAACTTAGGTCACTATTTTGTTTAGAGAAAATGATCTGTGTCTAGACCTTTACCTATATAAACACAGGAGTAGCTGATTTTTTTAAAGGGATGACTGAGCAGCAGCCCGTGCAATGCATTATCTGAGGAATTTGCAGGGGGGACGTGTTATTTACAGATACCAGGCCCAGCTAGTGAGGATGACAAATAAAGTTGACACAGGCCAAGATAAGGCATATTTGTGGTGCAACTGTGTTATTCCATGGACTAATCTAATTTGAAGAGCTGGCTGCTGGCTCTCCTGTTATCCCTGTGCTCCGAAATCAGAACAGGAAACATTTGAACTCTTGCAAATTTGTCATCTTCCACTGAAATTCAGACCTGCATAGGACGAGGATGGCTTTGAGTGTCCATTCATGGGCACTGAGGTCCTTGGTACGGAGTCTTTGCTGTGACCAGAGTACACGAATTTCATTAGGACACTTTTCCTGTGCCTCCATAGGGCAGATTCTTGGGATCTTCCAGCTTACTTGGCCATGTGCAGTTTGTCTCTGCTCATCTTAGCCCACTGGTGAAGATGAGAGGACACCTCTGTCACTACATGAAGCATTAGAATACCCCAAGGGTTTTTTTCCTGAGTCCATTAATACACTCTTTTGGCACTGAAACACTCTACCAGGGAAGTTAGTGTTCAAGGCACATAAAAATTAGTGAATAAAACACCCCCAGAATATATTAATCCTATTAAAATATGTCTTTTAAAGTGCAAATTAATCTTTAATCAAATTTTAAATGGTGGTTTTCTTCCTGTAACACACCCTTTTTCAGTAGATTCCTGAAAGCAGAAGGTGAAACAAAATAAGACATTAAAGTTAGAGATTTTCATCTTCTGTTCATATTTTGAAACTCGACTGTTTGCTGCCGATTTTCCTATTTCTTCCTCCTTCTTCCATCACCCCACTTCCTTCTCCATGTGATGTTATTTTCCTTGTCTCCAATCAGGTATGGTAGTAATAATAATGAATTAATTCCATAAGTCCAAGTCTAAGTTTAGGCAAAAACAAAAATTCTTTTGTTTCTAAATACAGGAATTATATACTTTGTAAAGAGTTTAAGAAGAGTTAGGGAGTTAAATAAACATTTTTAGACTCAAGTCCTCTCACTCCTTCCAGTTCTGCAGTCCTGTGCCCTTCCATCAAACTGCCCCATGGCCTCATTTCCTGTTCACTCTGTGAGAATTTGGGGGAATTTATATTTTTGAAGATGTAGCCACAGCAAGACAGCAAAGGCTTTTATTTTTCAGGCACAGCTCCCAGTGTTTGTGCTTCAGATAAACCCAGATTCAGAGAACTGAGCACCCCCCTGAGTACTTGTGCTTGTTCTCTCCTGTAGCTTTCAGAGGCTTTGGGGACATTTAGGTCAAGGATGTGCTGTGGCCGCTCCATTTCTTCTTTCAACTTCAGAGCATCTGAAGCACTTGGTTTGGTTTTTGTTGTAACTCCTTTGGTTAGGAGTCAAAGCTGAGCTCAAGACCAAGTTAGAGGACCATGGACATTGTTTGAAGTGAAGTCCTCATGCAGTTGTAAGGTTGGAACCTTCATCAGCATCTCTTAGGTTACAACTTGAGCTCAGCCTTCAAACCAACCCTGAGTCAGTTCAACTCCAAGTCCAGTCAGGACTGAACCGAGTACAGGCACAGAACCTAAAGGCTGGGTGGAGAAGACCTTGTTAAACCTCTGCCCCTTCTTTTTGTGTAAATCCAACTGGTTCTTGAACAAGGTTTTAAAATCTGGGTATGAAGATAAGCATAACTCCCAAAATAGTAGAAAATGGTATCTTGGGGCCTATAAAACAAGTTAAAGGCTTTTATAAAAGTGGTAAAAAACTTATTAAACAGGCAGAAAGGACAGGGGGGGATGGTTTCAAATTGAAAGAGGAGATATTTAGATTAGATTTTAGGAAGAATTTATTTCCTCAGAGGGGGGTGAGGTGCTGGAATGGGTTGCCCAGAGATGCTGTGGCTGCCCCACCCCTGGAAGTGTTCCAGGCCAGGTTGGATGGGGCTTGGAGAAACCCAGAATAGTGGAAGGTGTCCCTGCCCATGGCAGGGGGTTGGAATGAGATGATCTTTGAGATCCTTTCAACCCAAACCATTCTGTGGTTCAGTGACTGAGATCCGATGTGTCAGCAGAACCAGGTCGACTCCACAGAGTGAACACCACGGACCTGTGAGTTGTTCGAGCTGATCACTCTGCACTCACATCACTGCAGTGATTTCCCCTTTCATGAGCTGTGCTGTTTATGTAATACATGGAGAGGACTGGAACCTTTGTATTTTGAATGTTGCAAGTTGGGTCATAAAGTCTTCAAGACAAATGAATAGGATTTCTGTGTGCCTGAGAAAGTGTCTAATTCAGGAAGAATTTGCAGGGAAATTAAACAAGGTAAATGTGTTATTTTTCAGCTGCGCACAAACGTTTTGTTTCATCATTACTGTGGAGAACTGAAGTTGGTTGCTGGGGCCCAAAAGTAGCTCAGGAGATCTGACTTCAGGTCCCAACATTTCCTTTGAGACTTGAAATGTTTCCTCTCATGCAATCACCTTCTCTCCTCTTCATCTTTTCACCATCTCTGAATACTTTCTTTTCCCACACTAAAGCTGTGTGAAACTGGAAAACATTTACACTCCCTTTGTTTTCTTTGCGTTCCCCCACCTCAGCAGAGCCCCAAGACCCCCTTCTCTGACCTGCCTGACGATGAGAAGATCTTTAACGGAGGCGATGGCGTGTGGCAGAGCCAGGGCCAGGACCATGCCTTGCTCTCGGAAATCACGGAGGAGGATCTGGAAGCCATCCGCCAGCGGGAAGAGGCCATTCAGCAGATTGAGGTCAGTAACCTCCTCTCACCATGGTTTTGTGAGCTGGAAGTGCAGAATCCTTGCCTTGTGCCTTGCTCAACACGATGAAGGAAATGTTGATTTACATTGCTGTCGGTATAGCGTGACTAAAAATGGGGGAGATTATCAAGTGTTTCTGAACATGAGAATCGGTGACAGAAGGAAAAGTTGGAAATCCATATGATTTGTAATGAAAACGGCAAGAGTTAATTAATGGTCATGGGCTAATGGCTGGGCTCTTCCCACAGAGTCTTCCACAGCAGAGTCTGTAGAGAGATGGTTTAATTGAGCTGGGTTCTGCAGCAAAGCGACTTCCTCAGCGCACGAAAACTTGAAACTGGAATTTGTCACAGGCAAAAATATACTCAGCTTTACCATTAGTGGGAATAATAGGTAGACAAAAGGAAACAACTTGTTAACCTTTTCAAGTTAATCAATATTTTGTTGTATCAAAGTATTTGGACATTCTTGATGTAGTTAAAAGAGGACATGCTATTTTTATGCCTTTTGTTTTTTTCAAAAGCACTGTAAAAATATGAAATAAAAGGAACAAAAAGAGGCCTGCATAAGTTAAACATCCCACATTTTTTCTTTTTATACTTCTTTTTATGCTTTTGAGAAATTCTTGTTAGTTGAATTTAAGCGATAAATGGGTAAAACAAGAACACGTTAAACCTTTCTAATTTGTATGCTTTTACAGACCTAAACTCAAGATGAACCAAAAAAAGAGGACTTCAGAATAGTCAGAACATTTAATTAGGGGTTATACTTTGTCCTTTAATTGGATTGGGCTAATTTTATCAGGATAGATTTTGGTTGCAGTACAGCAGGAATTATGATTGACTTAACAGTGCAAAAAGAGGACAAAAGTTCCTGCTGGGGGCTAGTGCTTTGAGGTTGGGACCTCTGTTTGCAAACAGTGATGACCACACATGACTCAACTCTCCAAGTCAGAAATGTTGACAGTTTTACAGGAGTGGGTCGAGGTCAGTGTTTGTCTAATTTCTGTTGTGGTTCACTGAGCAGAGATGAATGAGCTTTGTGGACTTGTGTCCATTACTAGGGGTGAAACTGTCAAAGAATATTCTCACACTGAGTATCCTTGTCTGTGAATTGTCATTTTGCACTTGAGGGATCTCAGTGCATCCAGCAGGACAAACTGTAGGGAACTTTGTTGCAAAGAAAATGCATGTTTTGGGCTGTTCCTGCACTTTGATGTTCAAGAAGGACGGTAGCAAATATATTTCTGAAATGATTTTGTGAACAGCACCACCAGCTCACAGGAGGTATTTAAGAACAGTCTGAGTAGAATCTTGTGCCATCTTCTCTGGGATGACCCTGCTTGAGCAAGGATGTTGGACCAGATGACCCCACTGTGGTGCCTGAGCCATTCTGTGGTTCTGTGATTTTGTGATCCTTTCAGTTTGAAATATAGTTAGAACCTTTTTTATTTTGTCTTTACATTGCCCCTGTCCTCCCCAGGTAAAAAAACCCCACATTTAATATTTTCCCATTAGGCAGTGGGGAATGACAACCCCCAAGGCAGCCTCAAGCACACCAGCTCTGGAAAGTCAAGACGTGCAGTTGTGTCTCCTTGAAGAGATCTTTATTTTGCTGGTTAAATCCCATTTCTGTGCCACAATCTGATGTCTCTGCACCAAGTTGCACAGGACCGTGTGGCCATGGTGGGGTAATTGAGAGGGGTGAAGTGAACCCAATCACAATCCTAAATAACTTAAAAAAAAAAAAATCTACATTCTTGTATTGTGCAGGGTTTGTATCGATTGATTTGATTCTGGATACCTTTCTGCCTAATATGATTTTACCTCTGAATAGCTTAGTTTATGCAATTAATGATTTAGTCAGCCTAAGCAGTTAATGTTGTTTAGGCTTTTGCTTCCTGAAAATGTGTGCAGCTTCTTTTTACCTGTTTTTTTCACCATCTCCTCTATCCATTTTGCTTTCCTCTCCAACATCCCTGTTCATCCTCTAAGGAGGGCTGCATTCCACAAACATTATTTCAAATGTAACTTAAACACTTCTCCTCAGGAGGAAAACATTTAAGACCAATGGTATTTTGTTTAACATCTCTTTTGAAAGAAATATAATGAAAATGAGGCTTCTTTTGACAGCACTGTTCCTCTCCCCAGCTGTATTTGAACAAGCAGATGGTGCTTTTAAATAATTTTCACTGTGCTTTGTTTTTCTGTTTGTTGACCCACATGAACATATTTCTTGTGAAAGGACTCATCTTGCACGTTAAAACTTCCCTGTTTTCAGTAGAAATTACGGGTACACAGGGGATTCCCTGAGCTCACAGTCACCATAACAACTTTTTTCCAGTATATTTTCATAACCAGTGAATAGCCAAGAAGGTTGAAATGACACATTATTCCTGTCAAACACAACTAATAATCTAAATTTAGTGCCGAATTGATGTATAGCATTTGTCGTCCTTTGTTCTCTGGGGACCAGAATGAAGAATAGAGCTGTGCAAAACGTGTCTTGTGCAAGTAGATTGGTCTCACTGGGATTTCCATGTTGCTGCATATCCAGCACCAGAAGCATGGAGATCTTGAGAAGCACGGGAGACACTGAAAGAACATCACATCTTCTGATTACACACAACTTGGGAGAAGCTGATGCTGCTGGTACCAGTCATGGGACTTTTTTTAAAGAGACATTGAATTTGCCCTTTTTGCAAGAACAGGTACAAAACCTTTGTCGTTGCTGAAGAAATAAGGAAATAAATTCTCTTCCCGTCTTGTGTCCTGAAAAACAGATCCAAAATTGTGTCCATATTAGACATTTTGTTAATGTTCCAATGACTTTTTCCCACTTGTGTGTTTTCCACATCTCCAGAATCTCTTCAGAGGTTCGGGTTAATGGGACATTGTTCTCTGTCAGGAACATCCCTCGAGGCACTTTGCAGCGTTCACAGTTTCCACCTAGACAGATAACAGCCAAGTCAAAAGTTCACCTGGCTGTTCATTTCATTTAAATGTGCTCCTTTTGCTATTGCTTGCAGATTAAAACCAGAGACGTCTGCAAGGGAGATGTCTCTCCAAAACCTCACATTTTNTTTCATTTGCACCTGTGGTCGTCTGAAAAACGGGAGGTGATAAAAGTTTGAGAAGAAATGGATAAGCACTGAATGGGGAACTTCACAGAATTTCAGCTGGTGACAGGAAAGACCTATTAAAAAAAAAGTTTCTAAGTGCTGTATTGATTCAGAAAGTCTCCTGTGATCCTCCCCATGCAGACAACTTCCCCAGAGGTGATGAGAAAGGAAAATGAGGAAAAACTCCTCCAAGATGGTCCACCAACCCTTCTCCTCTCTCATAGCAGTTTCCCATGCCCATCCTCTGCTTCCACAGAGTGGGCATCCTCCTGCCTTGAAGAGTGGGAGGTGTCCATTCCCATGGCACAGGGATCTTTAGTGTCCCTTCCAGCCCAAACCACTCTGTGATTCCATGATATCCTGAAGAAAGCAAAACACATCACAGGGACTGCATTTTAGTTGATGCATCCCTTGGCAAAAAAAAGGAGAGATGGNCAGAAGCATGGAGATCTTGAGAAGCACGGGAGACACTGAAAGAACATCACATCTTCTGATTACACACAACTTGGGAGAAGCTGATGCTGCTGGTACCAGTCATGGGACTTTTTTTAAAGAGACATTGAATTTGCCCTTTTTGCAAGAACAGGTACAAAACCTTTGTCGTTGCTGAAGAAATAAGGAAATAAATTCTCTTCCCGTCTTGTGTCCTGAAAAACAGATCCAAAATTGTGTCCATATTAGACATTTTGTTAATGTTCCAATGACTTTTTCCCACTTGTGTGTTTTCCACATCTCCAGAATCTCTTCAGAGGTTCGGGTTAATGGGACATTGTTCTCTGTCAGGAACATCCCTCGAGGCACTTTGCAGCGTTCACAGTTTCCACCTAGACAGATAACAGCCAAGTCAAAAGTTCACCTGGCTGTTCATTTCATTTAAATGTGCTCCTTTTGCTATTGCTTGCAGATTAAAACCAGAGACGTCTGCAAGGGAGATGTCTCTCCAAAACCTCACATTTTGGATAAAAATCTTTATTGCTTGGAAATGTCAAAATCTGGTAGGACACAGCAGCCTTGACACAAGTGTTATTTCTTAAAATATTGCTTTGAACTGTTATGTAAAACCTATTTTAACTTGAACTGTATTGGCAGTGAATAATAGATGCCATAACAACTTTATATATAGCACTGTAAAATGTGCCATCAGAAATACATGAGCTGAGCTGTAATGTGCATTGTCGGTGCTCAGCGCTGGCACAANACAGGGATCTTTAGTGTCCCTTCCAGCCCAAACCACTCTGTGATTCCATGATATCCTGAAGAAAGCAAAACACATCACAGGGACTGCATTTTAGTTGATGCATCCCTTGGCAAAAAAAAGGAGAGATGGATAGATTGGGGCAACAGGTGTGAGGAAACTGATTTTATTTTTAGGAGAGGTTGTTCCCTCTGGGTCGTTGTTGAGAAGTGTTGATGTTTGTTCCCTATCTGTTTTGAAGAGAAGTGATAGATGCCAGCCTCCACGCCTGTCACTCAAGCCTTTGTAGGCAGACAGAAAATGAAACACAATAAAAATAAAACAAAAGAAAGCCCCACAGAGTCTGGCAGAGCATGCTTGTTAGTTCAAACATGTTCCTTGTTCCCTCATTACTACGTATCATTTCTTGCTGAGGGGTGTTTTCGGTGAAATCTCTCACCAGTGGTTGCAGTTTAGAGGGTTTAGTGCAAGCTATTTTATACATTTCATCAGCTTCCACAGTCCAGGGCTTTGACTTATGAGGGCTCTGCCTGTCTCTTCACGGAGGCTTTTTGACTCGGAGTAATGTATAAATAACACAAGATCATGACAAGCACCGTCCGTGAACAATCTGGCACCGTGTGAGTGTCAAACCCTTCTCGTGACAGCGTTGGGGAGCCTAATTATCCTGAGCTGCAGAGCTGCCTGCCAGGTTGACATGGCCATCCCTGGGACTGATACTGAGTTGTTCCCTAAAGAACCAGCTCCAGTATCCTGCCCAGTCTAATTTAAAATGACCCGAGCTGCAGGACTGCCACCATTTATTTTGGGAGACTATTTCACGGTCCAGCAGGCTTTGGTGTTGATGAAATGCTTCCCTCTGTTCTTGCTAAAGATCCCTTTCTCACTCTCGGCTTTTTACACCTAGTGAAACTCTACTGGACCCTGCAAATAATTCTTCTTCCCCTTTAGCTTTTAAACTCCTCAAATGCTAGCAGTTATCCTCCTCTTCACAAGTTGGTCTCCCTGGCTTTTCAGTCACTTCAGTGCTCTCTTCTCAATTATTTCCCATTTTTTAGTTCTTTGCTCCTGCAGCAGTAGACTGTATATGGGATTTTGGTGTTGTACCAGAGCTGAACAGAAGAAATGTGTAAAAAGCCCCGTGGACCCAATTCAGAGCTTAAAAGCGGTGATAAAATTTCTAGATAATTTCTAGATAATTTCTGCACTAGTAAATTAAACTCACCAAAGACACTAGAACATGCTCATTACATTTTTTAATGGTTAAGTATATCCTGACACACTTTTGACCCAGATTAGCCATTGCTTACCCAGTTATTGACACAGTTTGAAAAGTAACATGTTTTTTGGAAGTAGTTTTGGTGCAGCCACCCTGTTCAGAGGGCAAGGGGACTTAATGATGTGGATGCAATGAAGTGCAGCTTCAGTGCCTGAGAACAGGCATCTCCCATGTCCTTGTACAGCTGCAGCCCTATTAATTCATGAATTGATCACAAAAATTTTCTCTAGTCCTCACTGGCATTTAAGGAAGAGGAAGAGCAAGGTGAATTGAGGGTGAATTTTGTGGGAAACTGTGCAAGCCTCAGGGCAAAATGAGGTGTATGTGAAAAATAGCAGCTGGCCTCTTTGAAAATGTGGAGAAGCCTCAGCAAATCTGGAGAACAAAGAGCAGCCTGTCCCAGTGGAATCCTGCAGTGGCCATTTCCATTGAATATTGATTTGACTCTGCCTCCCTCTCTGTACCCATGTGGCCTCCAACACTCCTGCATTGCTATAAGGGATTTCCCCTCACATCAAAACCACTCATGCTCAATCTGCACATCTTTAGCATGTGGCTTTCAAACTGCCACTGTCGTGCCAGGCAGCACTGAAAAGTTTCAGTAACTGAAGTTTCAGAAGCTCCATGAGGATCACAGAATATCCTGAGGTGGAAGGGACCCACGAAGATCATTGAGTCCAGCCCTTGGCCCTGCACAGGACACCCCAAGAATCACACCATATCCCTGAGAGCTTTTCCCAAATGCTTCTTGAGCTCTGTCAGACTTGGGGCTGTGACCACTGCCCTGGGGGGCTGTTCCAGTGTCCAACCACTCCCTGAGCAAAGAACCTTTTCCTAACATCCAACCTAAACCTCCCCTGGCACAGCTTCAGGCCATTCCCTCGGGTTCCATCACTAAAATAGCAAGCACGTCACATGCTGTATTTCCTTCTCTTTCTGTTTCCCCACTCTTTATTAAGTGCTACTGTTATAGCTATATCAATACACATCCATCTGTCCTGTAATTCCAGTACGTCCAGACAGAGAGGCAAGGGATGGAATAACACTGGGTAACCACTGTGGGCATTCTCTCATCNGAAGATCATTGAGTCCAGCCCTTGGCCCTGCACAGGACACCCCAAGAATCACACCATATCCCTGAGAGCTTTTCCCAAATGCTTCTTGAGCTCTGTCAGACTTGGGGCTGTGACCACTGCCCTGGGGGGCTGTTCCAGTGTCCAACCACTCCCTGAGCAAAGAACCTTTTCCTAACATCCAACCTAAACCTCCCCTGGCACAGCTTCAGGCCATTCCCTCGGGTTCCATCACTAAAATAGCAAGCACGTCACATGCTGTATTTCCTTCTCTTTCTGTTTCCCCACTCTTTATTAAGTGCTACTGTTATAGCTATATCAATACACATCCATCTGTCCTGTAATTCCAGTACGTCCAGACAGAGAGGCAAGGGATGGAATAACACTGGGTAACCACTGTGGGCATTCTCTCATCATCTCCTTTCTGCTCACACATCACTTTTGTTATGACTACATGCAAAGTCCAAGCTTTTTCTTCTTGCCTGGCTGAAACTGTATCTCTTGCTCTCTTCATGGAAGTGATTAGAGCTTGTATATTTTTGCAGCCAGTGTCTCATCAGGGGTATGTGTACAGCCTTGGATATCCCTTTGCAAGACAGAGAGGTTTCAGGAATATATCACAAATCTTTTTTAGGCCTAGGCAATTTCTTATGTCTCAGGTGTAACCTTATGACTAAACTGTGTGTAGTGAAGTGTTTTTAACTAAATTGGAGAGGTTTCCACTATGGGCTAGAGATAATTTTCCTTTTCTCACTTGCATTCCCAGTGCCTTATCCAAAGACTGTTAGTGTCAGAGAGCCTTGCCCTAAACCCTTTCCTTCATGCACTACTCCTTCAGTGAGCTTGCATGAAGAAGGCAGTAATGAAAGCCTGGATTCAGCAAATCCCTTATGTGTGTCTTAACAGCTCTGCTGAATAGGGATGGACTTTAGAACCTACTAAAAGTGAAGTATTTCCTCTGCAGAAGGAGAAAATAGTGCTGAGACACACATAATTTGCTAACAATCCGAATTTTAGCGAGACACATCTGCATATTTATATCCACGGAAACTGAGCTGACTTAAAGTCTTGTGTGTGACCTGTCAATGTTCATTGATAAAGCAGAGCTCTGGAAAGAGAGAGATCTCCAGTGCTGGTGGTGAAATACCGTTTAGCTTCTGCAAATCCTCCTGCTTAAGTGTTAATATTTCTTTTGTGAAAAGAATATTTTACTTTCTTCCTCTTTTTATGGCACTTTTGCCTAAGTTTTCGCCACCAGATGATGATTGTCTCAGCAAAGGTAATAACCTGCCCCTATTTCTGTTAGCACAGAAAGTACAGACATCAATAGAGCAATTTTTGTGGCTGTGATTTGCTGCCCCAAAGGGGGATTACCCCTCTCACCCCTCACTTATGTTAGAGCAGTTCACTCTCTAGTTCTCTGATTTAATTTATAGCAATGGACATCAGCAGCCCATCAACCAGCTGAGATCCTCTAGCAGAGCTCAAAAGAGCTGTCCCGTCAGGTTTGGATCCTTGCCTTCCTGGATTGGGTGCTGTTCTTTCTTTTTTAATTTTTTGGGGTAGGGAAATCAAAATTTTCCCCAGTCAAGATGGGAGAAATAACCACAAGTGAGTCCTAAGTCATGGAAATATAAAAGTTCCTGTTGGCAAAGCTCTGGAGCATCTCATGAACCCACTGGAGGCTGAGTCAGCCCACCCTCATCAGAGCTCAGCAGAGAGGGACGTGGAGCAAGGATACTGAAAAGACACCACAGAGGTAACAAGGGAAGTGATGACTGAGAGGGATAATGAAATCCACATTTCACAGCAAGACCAGCTCCCATTCCCTCCTATTTACCAAAAGGTGCCTGGTCCTTTATAAATTATCCTTGACAGGAATATTCTCCCACATCCTCGCAGAAATTAGACTGAAAATCACATTCTTAACATTGTTAACAATGAATGTCAAATTTTAGAGGCAGATGACAAAGACAGTATTAGTTTATGCCCTCTGCACTATGCAGGCTCATTTAATTCAGGTGTTCTTTAATAGTTTTAATTGCTCCTTTATGAAAGAGGATGGATGTTACAGAACTCTTTCCCCACCACCCTGTTCACCATTTATCTACCCAGTGTGTCTCCTCTGGTTGTCATTTCCTCCTCTGCACTGAAGTCACCTCTTCCCCTCTGTGTTGAGGCTCTCAGACAGCTCACTTGAGGCAGAAAGACTATTAAGACTCACCTAGGAACTGTGGAGAAATGCAAATTTTAGTATTTTAATATATTTCCATCAGTGCAACTTTTTAGCTAGACTCCTGAGCAACCTTATCTGACCTCAGAGTTAGTCCTGCTGTGAGTGAGAGGCTGGACTTGAGCTCTCCTGTGGCCTTTTCAAACCTGAATTATCCTGTGATCTCATGATCCCATTATCGCTCCATCCCCTCTGACTGCACCACTGAGGGCTACCAAAAGTTCATGTGTTAATCCTGCTTCAATCTAAAGCCAGAACATCTCTGTTTCCCTGCCTGTGTGAGCTCCCAAGTCAGCCTCAGTCTCCCTCCTCTTCCATCCATTGTCACCGCAGGAAGAATTTCTTGTTTTTCTCCTCTGTTCATACCACATTTGTCCTTTATTTGTAGTAATAATTAGGATATTTTACCCATCAGAAAGACGGGTGTCCCTGGAAGAGAAGTCCTCTGAGGTGACCCTGTGCCCAGTGGGTCCGTGTACCATCAGTGGGGTTGCCCAGAGAAGCTGTGGCTGCCCCATGCCTGGAAGTGTTCAAGGCCGGGTTTGATGGGGCTTGGAGCAACCTGGGATAGTGGAAGCTGTCCCTGTCCATGGCAGGGAGTTGGAACAAGATGATCTTTAAGGTCTCTTCCAACCCAAACCATTCTGTGATTTTGATGCAGGGATACAACCAGAGTCACATTTCAGAAGAATTCAGATCTCTCTTGTCCAGCTACAACTGGAATGCAGATGTGATTTGCTCATGTTGGCATTAAAACCTGCATTTTTTAAAAATGCACTGTGGACTCCTGTTGATANAAAAAAAAAAAAAAAAAAAAAAGTTGAAATATCTTCTAATTTAAGGCTAAGGTATTGCTGTTGAAGGATGTGTGGTAGGATTTTAGATCAAAGGTCAAAACATGTCCAGACGGTTGTTTGTAATTTTACTCTCAACATCTTTTAGTAAGCTGTCAGGACTAAAATGATTCTTCTGAATAGCTCTAAGTGTTCCAGGGAATGTATAAGATTTCCTTCTCTCTAGGTTTTAAACTGTTCCATGGCTTTAAACTGAAAGAGAGCAGGTTTTTATTAGATATTAGGAAAAATGTCTTCCCTGTAAGGGTGGTGAGGCCCTGGCACAGGGTGCCCAAATAAGTTGTGAGTGCCCCAT
>VYZQ01042588.1:40032-53077 GCA_013400655.1 Mystacornis crossleyi | reverse complement strand
CCCCCATGACTTCTCCTCCTACCTGATTTCAGCTCACGCTTGTAAAGAAAAGTCTCAGCATTGGGATGCAAAGACTTTTGGAATTAGGTCCTTTTATCCTGAGTGTATCTGGCAGAAATAAAAGGAAGTCCTGCACCTTTGCACGTTGGTGCTGATTGCTTAGAAGGGAATCACCTCCTACTGAAGTCTGACAGGGTTAAGTCATGTTCCCTCAGTTGTTTCCCCCTGATGTTCTTTCTAATTTATATCACTGCGAAGAGTTAAGGAAGGTGACTTCAGGTGTTGCCATTAGAAAGTCAAATTGCAAAAATAAAGCATTAAAAATAAATGCCGCAGCAGAACTGCTGAGCCAGGGAATAAAGAGCTTTAAATGCAAACAGGGACCTGGCTGTGCATTTCTCCACCAGTCACCTGTCTCTCTATCTGAGGATTAAGGACTCTGTGTCTTTTAGTCCTGCGTCTTCCCATTCAACTCCAGGTGCTGCTGAATGTCACAACTTTTTATAGCTCACCTATTAAGATTTAGAGGAACTTCCTTCCTTTTATTTGGACTGCAGGAGATTATTGCTTCTTCTGAGTCACCTCCTAGGAGAGACCCAAGGAGAGCCTCTCGTAAAAGAGTAGATTTGAAGTACAGGTGGTCTTCCCTAAATAAACTTCAGGAATTTGGTGAGTGGGTGAATTTGCTTATAGGGTAGATCCCCAGCTATGGGAAATTGCTATAGGTCTGCTGACTTCCATGCTGTCAGGGAACTGGTGTCTCATTTTGAATGACTTTCAAACTCCTCCAAAGAAAAGCATGAACAGCATTTCTGTCATGCACAGCTTTCCTCTCCCCTGGGTGTTTTTGCAGGAGCACAAGGTATTTTACAGCCATACTCAAACAGATCCTGCCACACTAGATCATCTTTCAATGTTTTTTCTGTCCTTGTCCCTCCCTCAAGGTACCACATTATCCCCTAAATCTCAGGGTGCAGTGGTTCTTCCTTGTTGTCCCAGTCTTTACCCTGGGCCTTTGCTGGGGAGTGGGAAGCCATCAGAAGGAATATTTTTAGGATTCCTTCCTGCTGTGTGTTCCTAGGGCTGAGAAGACCTCATGGGATCACCATCCTTGCTGCAGGCAGAGGGCAGTCCAGACGGATCTTAGGGCTGGAATCTGTGCAACACAGTCTGGAGCAGGCTGAGGGGCAGGCTGAGTATCTGCAAAATCACAGTAGCACCATCATCTCCTAAGTGGGGACAGTGCCATATCAGGAGTTTTTACAGCTCTGATATCCCCAGGGCACCAGTGCGTCCCCACCAAGCCCATGCCGTTGTTATACAATGGGGAACAGTCGAGGCTTCAAATCTAGCTCAGTCAAATTTTCTCTTTTCTTCTTCTCCATCCCTCCACTCCCCCTGAAACTGGTGTTGATTAATTTTGCAGCGCTCTGTGTGGGAGCGGTGAGGTTTGGGTTAAAGACTATTATATAAATACCTTCCACTATTCATTTTCTCCCGATGCCTATGGAGTTAGAGCACCTATTGTTGTGTGCCATCAAACAGGCTGCCACAATAGCTTTGGAGGAGCCGTGAGGAACCAGCGCCTGTTTCCCAGGTGGATTTTCTCCGTAGGCGTCGGGCCGGCCCCCGGCGGTGGTGGGCTGAGTCGAGTGGGTGGCTGAGCAGATGGCTTTGTCCTGAAGGCACTCTGATGCTTGGTGACCTTCAAACGAGGTGAGGCAGGACCCCCTCCTCTGAGATCCGGGGTCAGGAGTGCCGCTGAAGTGCCACCTGCCTCAGCCACATTGTTCCTGTCAGCCACCGAGGTGCTGGCACTCGCCGGTTGTGTCTCATTAGCACGGGGATAAATTAATCCTCTCCTCCTGGGGCTGGAGCTGGGAAGTGGTGCCAGACTGCCAACCTTGTGTTTTTTATTGCCTGGTTCACTGTGTGCCCTCATACCTTGTTTGCTGTTCTGGAAGGCACCAATGCATTAAGCAGTGGTTTTCCTTGGGCTGCTCGAGTCTCTCTCCTGGACTTGTGTGCCAAAAGTCGAGTCACAGGAGCTGCAGGAGCCATTTCCATTTTCCTCTGTCACACTTGCATTCATCAGGGTTGAATATCATTCACTGTCATGTTACTGAAAGTGCTTAGCACCTTCTGATGTTTGCAACACCCCTGTCCAGTCTTGGCTACAGAAATGCAGTCTGGTTCTGCCCTGTGATTGCCCCCAGGCATGGTCTTCTATCTTTTGTGGACCAAGTCTACGCTATTCATTATCCCACCGATTCCAGACAATGTCCTCTCACTGCCCTGCACACTGGGCACTGCTCTGGATGCAGTCTGACGTTAACTTCCAGCTGGCACATCCCACAAGGCCCAAGATCAGCTGCCCAAATTCAGTCTTGCTGGATTTGAGCACCTCTTTGCGTATTTTGAGATCTGGTAATGTTTAGCCAGGTCCTCCCTACGTTTTGGAGATACTCTGCTTCTCACCAGACAGCCAGGCTTGGCTCCATGTTCCATTTTTTCTGGCAGGTTTTTCCATCCTTCAGTCTCAAGATTTGCCTGGAGATTTTGGCTCTACCTGTAACCCCCGTGTCCTTGAATAACTGTGTCTGCTTCACCTCTGTAGCCTCCAGATGAGACTCTTCAAGTGGTCCTGTGTTTGCTGATAGTTCTGTATCCAATTTCTGACCCAAGGGCGGTCACCAAAGGTGGCAGTCTTCTGCACCTGAATAGAGCTTTCATGTTAACATATAACTTGCAGGATTATCATTAAGACAGACTGACATTTTTTTTTTCACTTATTTTTGGGATTTCTTTTTTTTTTTCTTGCCTCTCTCCACCACTGATTCACCTTCCTGGATCACTTATAAATATATTTAACAATGTGGCATCCAGCAAAATGCCCAGAGGAAGCTGGCTGTTAACCTTTTGTCAGGATGAAAACTGACCTACTTTTAATTTTGGGTTGGTTTTTTGGTTGGTTTCTAATTTTTTTTTTCTTTCTTCTTTCTCCTGACCTGCTTTTGCATTTGACATTGCTTTGTACCTCTCTCCATGGTAGTTACCTTCTACAGTCACCTGAGGAGTGACAGCATCACAGGCCTGTATAATCTGAAAAAGAATTAAAGCAACTGGTTTGCACTTTCTTTTTCATTTCCACTGAGTTATTGACTTGTTTAAAGAATTGCAAGGGCTGAGTGAGCTGTGATTTTCCTTACAAGGACCAGGCTATCACAGCCTTGCATGTGCTTTGTTGTTTTGTTCTGTTTTAGTCATTTTACCACGATGTGTAAGGTTTTATTACTCTATTCATCATTCAAACAGGCAAGACTTTTAGTAAAGCTCAGTTGTTTGTAACTGGCAATCTGCAACAGGGCTTGTTCCTAAACAGGGATTAGATGTTCCTGTTAGCAAGTCTGGGGGATTCTGCAGGTCATTAGGATTTCTTGTCACCCAGAGCAAGGTACTTTTTCCATAACTGGAGGTGTCCAGGGTGTAGAGCTCCCTGCCTGACTTTAAGGTCTCAAAATAATCTATGAAAACACACGTTTAGAACACAGTTCATCCACTAATATTTTAGACATCTGTTCTATTATAAGCTGACCCATGATGACCTTTTTTTTCCCTAATTTGCTCTATAACATCTCCTGTTGTTTATCTCAAAAGCTCAAACATACATCCATAATCAGTGATATCTGTAGGCTGCTCCTTCCCCAGACTATTTGACAAAACACAGTTTTGTGGGGTTTTTTTAAATTTTCCTTGAGTGGGAGTGCTGCATCCCAGCTTCTGTCACCCCGATCTCTTAGAGCACTTCCTCCCTTTGTGTCTACGTTGAATAGATTTTTGTCACCTGAAGTTTCTGGAATTTGAACTTGCACCTATAAAATCATAAAAATCACAAGAATCATAGAAAAGCTTGGGTTGGAAGGGACCTTAAAGATCATTTAATTCCAAGCCCCCCACCCTCAGCAAGGATGCCAGCCACTAGACCAAGTTACTCAGAGCCCTGTCCAACCCGACCTTGAACAGTTCCAGAGATGGGGCATCCCTGGAAGTATTCAAGGAAATAGCAAGTATTTTTTTTTTTTCAGAGACCATTCTTAACCTATTTGTTTTCTGCTTCCTCCTCAGAGTATGGCATAACTAGGTGGATTTTAGGGTGAATTCCAACACAAACCATTCTATGATTCAGTTCTCTTGATGATCACAGACTGATGGTCCCATGAGTAAATGCATTTATAAGCCATCAGTCTGGATAATGAAATCAAAGAAAAACAATGTCCTGATTTTGATGTGTGCTTTTAATTGAACAAATGAAAAGCATTTCATTTAAGCATGCCAGGGTTATCTAAGTAATATTCTGGCACGTTGCCCTTTTTCACCAACGTGACTGTACATTCCAGCAACAAAATGGAGAAAAAATCGATTCCATTGGAAGAAAATCCCAGTAATTGAATCTCGTGTTAATTGCAGATCAGAAGAAGAAAATTGATTTTACTATTTCAGAAAACGAAGTGAAAATGTGAGTAAGGGAATGGTTGGCCCACGTCAAGATGAAATTTTTCTTTTGGTCTTGGAGAATGATGCAAGACCCACTTTGACACGAGCTTGCAAACCAGTGACAGTATCTCGAACCAGGCAAACACTGCTGGTGCTGGCAAAACATTATTTTTGTTCTAGAGGGGAAGCCACACAAGAAGAGGCTGAGGCAACTTGGTCTGTTCACCCTGGAGGAAACTGAGGGGAGACTTCATTGCAGTCTGCAGATTTCTTGTGAGGGAAAGATCAGGGACAGGCACTGATTTCTTCTCGCTGGTGATCAGTCACAGGACCCGAGGGAATGCCCTGATGAAGCTGCGTCCAAGGAGGTTTAGGTTGGATTTCAGGAAAAGGTTCTTCCCCCAGAGGGTGATTGGGCACTGGAACAGGCTCCTGTGAAGTTTTCTTGCTATGTAAAAGT
The DNA here is from genome assembly GCA_013400655.1 of Mystacornis crossleyi. Taxonomy (NCBI): domain Eukaryota; kingdom Metazoa; phylum Chordata; class Aves; order Passeriformes; family Timaliidae; genus Mystacornis; species Mystacornis crossleyi. The sequence continues at coordinate 48,123 of VYZQ01042588.1, read as the reverse complement.
CTCCTTGCTGGAAAACTGTGCAAAATAGGAATTACCCTTAAGGCATGAGCAAACTCAGCCTGAGACAAGGAAATATTTCCTTGGATGGTCATGGATAGACCAACGTGGGAGTCGGTCTCTCCTCCAAAGGAACAAATGAACAAGAGGAAATGGCCTCAAGCTATGCTAGGGGAGATTTAGATCAGATATCAGGGGTTGTCAAGCACTGGAACAGGGAAGTAGTTGAGTCACCATTCCTGGAGCCATTAAAAAATGTGTTGATGTGGCACTTGGGAACATGATTTAGTGGTGGATTTGGCAGTGCTGGGTTAATGGTTGGCCTCAGTGGTCTTAGAAGTCTTTTCCATCCTAAATGGTTCTATGGTTTTATGAAAAACCAGTGTTGTGGCAAGAAGGGAACTGTCTCAAAGTGCTCTAAAAAGCATTCCTTGGGTAAAATTTCCATCCTCCTGTCCTTTGCTCTGGATTGTAGCCTATTCTCATTTGATTTAGGTAATTCTGGATGGCAGGAGGATCACAGCAAGCAAGAGCACAAAGCACCTTCCCTGGAAGATGAACAGTCCAATTTCTGCATAGCAGAAAGGGAGCTGGGAAATTTTAACCCAGAAGCATTAATGGAGAATTTATCATAAAAAAGAAAAAAAGTCCAATATTCAACTGAAATGCAGCTGCACTCTCCTGAATTTTAACTCTTCCTCGCTAACTCACTTCACATTATGGGATTATTATGGGATTATAATGTCTCTGTGTTAAAGTGGAGAGGAAATCCTCGGCGTTTGTTGCACCCATCTAACTCCCTTTTCTTCTGAAAATAAAGGAGGCGATAGGGAAAGGGAGTGAGGGCAAAGAAAAGGAAAAGAAGAAAATTGAGATTGGAACGAAGCCTTGAAATTGGCAGCTGTCAGCAGCCCTCAGGACAAGTGATAAAATGCTGCATTAAAGTAGCTGCAGTGTGAAATGCCATTGACAGAATAACGAGGATGGGAAATCACTTTATAAATGTGCTTACCAGGATAAACAGATGTGACTGAGGGCAACTCCACTCTGTCACTAAACACTTGAAAGGGCAAAATTTATGGCAATCTATTTTCTGTTAAAAANNNNAAAAAAAAAAAAAAAAAAAGAACACAATGAAAAGATACAAACCTAAACTCAAAGAGGCTTCAGACAGGGGTGAGGGTTCAGTGCACATGTAAGGGTGGGAATCAGGGCAGAAACACTCTCCTGTAATAAACCATTTTGAGAGCCCAGTAAATCAAAATGCAGCAGTGGGTGATGGTGCTGAGAAAGGGGGGGCTGGTTCCTCATATTCCACACTTTGCAAAGGCAGGAGCCGCTCTACGGGCATGGCTTGGGGTCTTTCACGGGCAAAATATGCAAAAGGATGTCAGTTCAGTTTTCTGCTGAGCTGAGGCTGGCTGGACAGTAGCTGCTCATGAAGGTGGCCCAAATTTAAAGGATCAAGGAGCTTTTGGACAATGCTCTCAGGCACATGGTGTGGCTCTTGGGGCTGTACTGAGCAGGTCCAGGAGTTAGACTCAGTGATCCTGATGGGTCCCTTCCAACTCAGGATATTCTATTATTCTATGCTTCTATGATTCTATCTTTTTTGGGTTTGGTTACGGAAGCTAAAACTTTATTCAGTTTCTGTTCTAAATTGCCTTCTCGTATTATCAACTAAAGAAATGCTGCAGTTGTGGCTGGTAGGGACTGGACAGAGAGGAAAACCCATCAATTTATCCCAAAGAGTCATCAAACAGTGAGAACTTTTTGTCACCAGCCACAAACCTAAAAAAAGGCTGTTTCCTCTTGCCTTTAGAAGTGTTTGAACTAATTCAGTGACTTTTCAGCTTTGTTCATTAAGGCCCGATAAAAGTATTTTGATATTACTTAGTATTAATAAAAAGTCAAATATATATGTGGCCTCAAGTTGTGCCAGGGGAGGTTCAGGCTGGATATTAGGAAACTTTCTTCAATCAAAGAGTGATCAGACATTGGAACAAGCTTGCCAGGGAAGTGAGTCACCATCCCTGGAAGTGCTCAAATGTGGCATTTCATGGTATGGTTTAGGGGACATGGTGGCATTTGGTCAAAGATTGAACTTGATGATCTTGGAAGTCTTTTCCAGCCTTAAGGATTCTATGATTGTGTATCATACTCTATGACATATCATAACATGAGGTGTGATAGGTGTAGTCTAAAGTCCTCCGTGCTGGAAAATTATTTATTTTGCCAAACTGCTTTGAATGGAAAAAGCAATGAATTATCTGCCCTGTTAACAGTAAACAGCAGCCTTTTCAAGGTACATTCAGTCTGAAAGCAACTCCCCAGTTCCTCCAGTTCTCTCCCCACACCCTTAGATCCATCCAGCTTTCCCAGTGCTTCATCCTTTGAGCCAGAGACATCAGTGTGTGGCTGGGAATGAGCTGAGCCATCCCCCATTCGAGTCTAGACTCTCACCTGCCTCATTTGCAAATTAAAACAAAATTAAAATAGTCCATTGAAAGCTAATCTGAACTCAGGGAGCACAAACTGAGCATGATTGAATATAAATGCTTAAAACTTTCTAATAAACTGGAGAGCTGAATCCAAATTCTTCCAAATTAGCATTTCCTTGGGGAAGGGGCAATGCAGGTGGGAAGGAAAGCAGGATAACTCACTTCTCTGCTAAGTGACTGGTGGGTTTATAAGTGCAGGACTATCTGCTCTGTCACTGTGGATGTGCCTGATGGTTTCTAAATGCAGCCCTTGGGACAGGGGCTGGCCGTGGTTTGTTGTCACACACAGCTGATAGATGGCACACTGTTGTCAGGATTCCCTGCTGCAGATGCCATTGTTCCTTGCTGAAGGGGAGACGCTGCTGTCTGATTGTTATCTGCTGCTGTTTAATAACAGAAAGTGCCTTTGTGGCTATTGATAAGTTAGTTAAAGCTTATTGAGCTTCACCTTTCGTTTTCGTGGACGGGGATGTTTAACGGAGCAGAGATTTGCTGAATTTGTCTTAACTTGGACAGGCTGAGGGAGAGGTGCATGATTTAATCAGTTTAGTGACTGGAGCTGAGGGGAAGTTTGTGGCTGCAGTCTGAAATAGTCCCTCTGTCTCTCTGATTTGCAGGGTTTGTATTGATTCCACTTGAATATTAGACAAGTGGAGTTAAGAGCAATCTTTAAACATCATCAAATCCTTTTCTCAGCTCTGAGATGGGATCAGCAACCCGAATCATTAACTTCTTATATAGATATCTCCTGTTGCAGTTTCAGTCCATGGATTTCTGTCATATGGATGGGGAATATGGAGAACAGGTTATTCCTTTCCTANTTCCTGTTTTTCGTATTAGGCTGCATTTCTAACACCTCTGATCATTCCCATGGCTTTTGTCTGAGCTCTCTCTGCGTGGTCCCCCTGAGATTTATTGCTCAAAATTGGATGCAATATTTTATCTCACAAGTGCTAACTTTGTCCCCAGCACCCCTCAGCACCTTTGCTTGTTTGTTTATTTCCTTTTTGAGGACTTTTGCCCTGGGAAATTGCCTCCTATTCCTTATGTCTAACTGTAGAACTTTGTGTTTTCTTTATTTGGCTTCACCCTTTTTTTCCACAGTGTTTCCTCATTTTAACAAGATACCTTTGAATTATAACCATATCTTCTGACAGGCTCAAAATATTTCTGAGCTTCACTGCACCTTCTTATTTATGAACTGTCCTCTCTACACCATCACCTAAACCATTCCTGAAAAATATTGGTTAGTCCTGGATCCAGGAAAACCACAAGAACTCAGTGTATCATAAAATCCCGTCCCTCACCTGCTGCCCACTCTGTTTTTGATGCAGCCCAGGACATGGGTGACTTTCCTGGCTCCAAGCACACATGGCCAGCTCATGCCCAGTTTTTCATCCACCAATTATTCCCACCTCCTTCCCTGCGAGACTGTTCCCATTCCATCACCCAGTTTGTTCGGATTCTGGGGATTGTCCCAGTCTAGGAGCAGAGCCTTGTATTTGTCCCTGTTGAACTTTGTGATGTTGAAGTCCTTTCCATACATCCTTGCAGTCCATCACCAAAGAGAATTTACCAAATACTTTTAAACTATGATTTCTGAGCCAATTTTTACAATATTTTCATCTAGACTTTTTTTTTGCTTTGCTTGTGTATTTGTCATCTGCTGCTTTTCCCCCTCCTCAGGTGTTGCCTGTCCTAGAAAGGTACCAGATAACTTTTGACAAATGCACACTTCTTGCTGCTCATTCTCCTGCTGTGTTTTGTGCATCAGCAAATCATACACTGGATTATTTCCCCCATCATCTGTACAACTGGGGCTGCACAGGGCTGGCATTAAGCTCTCTGGCCTCTAATTCCCAGACTTTTGGATTTTGCAGAGTTCAGACACTCTCTTTTTTCTCGTTTCTCTCTTCCGGAAATTCAGTTGATTCCCCATGAATTTTCAGTTTACAGCTCTGAGGTTGTCTCAATATCTCTCTAAAAATTTCACCTTAGTATTTATGAGTCCCAGACAGTTTGAAAATACCTGACCCTTAATCTGAGCTCCTCAAGTCGGTTGTTGGCTCCCTATTGACTCTGAAGGGAGCCAGGGCAAATTGCTGAGCAGTAAATGTAGAAAACATCAACATATAATTCACCAGCTCAACACTATAAATAATTCCTCCTTCCTCTGGAGATCAAAATGACCCACACTTTGTTCTGTGAGAGCATCTTCACCATCTGCCAAGGACACATAAGCAAAACTGTCCAAGTAAAATCAATGATTAATTGTTTGAATGATATCTCCTTTGATCAGAGGGCGAGCTGCTTTTTGCTCAGAACTGTAATTTTAATTACTGGACGGAATTGCAATTCACAATTTTGATGTGAGAATGAACACAAGATTTCTGGATTTGGGGTGGCAGACACCAGCCGGAATTGCACTGTTTCTGCAAACATAAGAGCTCCAATGACCACAACATGANCCTGACACAACTGGTGAGTGAGCCAACTAAAGAAGCTGTGCCACCGGACTTGTTGGATAGTTTTAACCAGAAACTAGAAATTTTCAACCAGATAGTGAGCACAGACAGTAGGAAAATAGAGTGAACTGTCACACAGTCTTTAGTGTCTGCCTTAAATGTTGGCACCTTTTATATGATAAGAAGGTGTGTGAGAANAGGAGGAGCTGGAAGCCATTGTGCCACTGGAAAACTGTGATTGGAAACAGGGTGGGATGACTGGCACAACCAGAGTGTTGCAATAATGGGCTGTAAACTCTTCAGAAGGGACAGACAAGGGAGGAGAGGTAGTGAGGTAACTCTTGTGTCAGTAAGGCTGAGTGTTTATGGGTCAGAATCATGGGGAAGGCCAGCAAGGCAGATATCCCAGTGGGATTTTGTTATAGACCACCCAGCCAGGATGAAGAGATGGATAAATTGTTCTAGAAGTGTCTGGGANTGAACTGTCACACAGTCTTTAGTGTCTGCCTTAAACGCTGGCACCTTTTATATGATAAGAAGGTGTGTGAGAAATGAGAGCATTTTGGCCTCCTTTTTCTATTAGAAATTTGGAGGTGATCCAGAAGGAAATAAATGAGGAAGAAGTATTAAGTATAATTTATGAAGAGAGATTACAGGAATTTACCAATTGCAGGCTCAGAAAGTGCAGCAGTGATTAGTTGAGCCATGATGACTGTGTAGAAATACTTGATGTGTAATAGCATTGAAAAAAGGGTAGAATAATTTAAAATATTAAGGTTGAAGGTAGTAACAAATTACCAAGTAGTAACTAAAGACAGAGAGACATAAATTAAATATTAAGAAAAAAATCCTTGAACAATGAGATGAATCATTTTGGTTATAATGGATATTTTTAAAATAGACAGTCTCTTGTGCATAGAATGGAGAATAAAACCATGCAAGAGTGTTTGGGAGAGTCAACTTGCAGGAGGTGATACCCATCAACCTTTCTTTTCTGAGCCTTTTAGCTGCAGTTGTAATTAATTTGCCCTCAGACACCTTTACTCAGCATTTGTGCGTTTTAGGTAACCTGCATTATTGACTGAAAATATGTAAGAAAAGTGTCAACAGCATTGTCTGCAGTCCACAGAGCCAAAATCTGGAAGAGCCTACGAAGACCGCAGTATTTGGCTTTGAAATGCGCAGGGAAATGTAGAGCAGAGAGGGGCTTTTATTAACTGTATGGAACCTGTATCTTCTTTTTGCCCTGTTTGTACCATTGAGGAGAAGGTGAATCTTGGGCAGACCTTGGATGTGGAGTTACTCATGGAGATGGTGCCCTGTGGTGCCCTTGGTGGTTTGGACAGCCATACCCCCTTTTTTTGGCTGTTCCTCTTCAGTCTCCTGAAGAAAGAGGACAAGATCTCTCCTCTTGAGAGACCCCACCTGGAGCTCTGGGACCCCCAACACAAGAGAGGTGTTGACCTCTTCAAACAAGTCCAGAGGAGGCTACTGAAATGATCAAAGGGCTGAAGAACCTCTGCCATGGACACAGGCTGGGAGATCTGGTGGTGTTCAGCCTGGGGAAGAGAAGGCTCCAGGGAGAGCTTAGAGCCCCTTCCAGTGCCTAAAGCATCTCCAAGAGAGCTGGAGAGGGGCTTTGGACAAGGGNTTTGGTGTCTTGCCTTTGTCATGCCTCTGCTGGCTTTTGATAGCTGAAGGTGCCAAGCACTTTATGAATCAACCCTTTTTTGGCTGAAAGAGGGTAGGTCTAGATTAGATATTAGGAAGAAATTCTTTCCTGTGAGGGTGCTGAGGGACTGGCACAGGTTGTCCAGAGAAATTGTGGATGCCCCGTTGAAGGTCAGGCTGGATGGGGCTCTGAGCAGCCTGGTCTCAGTGTCCCTGCTCATGGCAGGAAGGTTGGAACTTGAGATGATCTTCAAGGTCCCTTCCAGCCCAAACCCTTTTATGATTTTATGATTTTATGATTCCAACGTTCAGTGACCTCTGTAAGAGACTGTGACTTCCTTCTCTTGCACCAAACCCATGAGCTCGATTTGTAATGAGGATTGAGTTGTCTCCAAACTCTGTACAGGGTACAGACGTTTCAGCCTTTTCTAAACAGAGAATTGGCAGCGTAACAGTGAATTGTAAAAGTATGCTGCGTATTTCCCTTGTCCCTTTGTCTTTCTCCTTTCAGTTAAAGTTAGATGTTCTTTTTTAATTTGTCAAGAATAAATAGTGCACCTAAATGAATCACTCTGTTGATAGCTGCAGATCAGACTCTGCAATCAGTATTTTATTTAAGTAAAATAATTGAAGAGCAATTGATAATACATGACAGCTTAAGATTGCTCTAATTGCTTGGCTTCCCAGAACACTCCTAAAAAGAAAATGAATTCCTCCATTGTATTTTTTTCTGGCTGCATGACCCTCATGGAATTAAATCCAGAGTAGAGAATTAATAGTGCTGCAAACAAAGTGTAGAAAGTGTTGAAGTTTTTGTCATAATCTTTGCCCGGTTTCTATTTTTGAAGATAACATACCACCTGCAATAAACTGCCTTTCCTGAGGCTGGTATCAGTCAGGGTGATAGATTACAACTACTTCCCTCACTACTGCTATTAGTTTATACATTGCTGCCTGGGGCAGGAAGCAGGAGATGCTGAAGGAAAAGTCAACAAGGAACAAACTGAGTTTGGAGTTNAGGAGTTGCTTATGGATTTCCATATCTTTGGTGACTTGGGATTTAGGAAATCTTCTTCTTCTGAGCAGCAAAAAAGTGTACCTGTAAATATTAAATGCATTTTATTTTCTTATTTTAAAAAGACTGAGTGTCCCCAACAAACATTCTTATTGCATATAAAAAATAATTACTTTTTTCTTTTCATAGGTTGCTGTAAGAACTCGTATATCTCACTTTTNAGCTCTGGGACCCCCAACACAAGAGAGGTGTTGACCTCTTCAAACAAGTCCAGAGGAGGCTACTGAAATGATCAAAGGGCTGAAGAACCTCTGCCATGGACACAGGCTGGGAGATCTGGTGGTGTTCAGCCTGGGGAAGAGAAGGCTCCAGGGAGAGCTTAGAGCCCCTTCCAGTGCCTAAAGCATCTCCAAGAGAGCTGGAGAGGGGCTTTGGACAAGGG
>VYZQ01042588.1:0-29317 GCA_013400655.1 Mystacornis crossleyi | reverse complement strand
TTCTCAGCTGCTTATTAATCACTCTGGATTTCTTTGCCAAGTTCATACCTTTGCAAATTTCCATTAGCATAAGATACTTCCTTTCACACTGAAATGACTGAACTACACCCCTCTGAGAACCACCATTCGGGTTCACAGGGGCAAGAAAAAGAAATCTAAATTATATATAAAATAAGTTTTTAGTATATTTTCTTTTTTTCTTCTTCTTTTCCTTTTTTTTCCCCTTCTTCTCTTAATGTTGCTTTGAAAGCTTATTTTTGTACATGGATAACTTTGGATCCTGATTCATCTCTAAAAGCACATCAGATGCTAATGCCTTGAGGGACATGACAACATACATCAGCTAGCTTCAAGATCCTCACAGCTCCTTTTCTTAAGGCAATATTTATTATTTTGAGATGTNCACGAGCCGCTGGTTGTTGCTTGGGTACAGGCTGGAGTTGTTTGGGGGTTTGTTTTTTTTCTCTCTCTTTTTGTTGTCTCGCTTTTCTCTACATTATTACAACTATTATTGTTGTTGTTGTTGTTGTTGTTCATGTTCTTCCTCTTACACTCCAGCAGATTTTTAACAGGTTTTTTTGACTATCTTTTAATCCTGACAGCCAGTCAAGGTATCTTCCCAACCAGTTGTTGAAGAGTCCCACAGTTTATCTTTTGACATTCATATTACACAAAAGTAAGTGAGATGAAGAATCAGGAGGCAAGGGATGTTGAAACCTGCACGGTGAAAATTCCATGATGACAAGACACAGCTCTCTTGGCACTTGTTTTATTTTTTTTAGTCTGTTCCTCTTACCTGCATGGAGTGAAAGCTCTGTGTGTGCTTGTTCAGGAAACACAGGGTAAATACAAAACAGGGAATATGAGATGAACCCCTCAGCAAAATGCTCCCAGAGAAATCCCCTTTCTGGCTCACCTGAGCTGGGGAGAATTGTGGGGAGAGTTTGTCTGGTCNAGCTGCTTATTAATCACTCTGGATTTCTTTGCCAAGTTCATACCTTTGCAAATTTCCATTAGCATAAGATACTTCCTTTCACACTGAAATGACTGAACTACACCCCTCTGAGAACCACCATTCGGGTTCACAGGGGCAAGAAAAAGAAATCTAAATTATATATAAAATAAGTTTTTAGTATATTTTCTTTTTTTCTNGAATATGAGATGAACCCCTCAGCAAAATGCTCCCAGAGAAATCCCCTTTCTGGCTCACCTGAGCTGGGGAGAGTTGTGGGGAGAGTTTGTCTGGTCTGTGCATGGCACAGCAGAGCAACACTCGATTCTTACAAAAACCTAAAAAGAGTTTTTCTGGCATATGGGCCAGTTCCTTAATGAACACCTTGATAACACTCCCTAGGGGAGAGAGCAATTTTGGTCATGCAGGGAAGAAATAGAATGTCAACTTGGGAGAGGATTTCTCTGCTATTTTATGTCTTCTGCAAACAAACCCTGTGCCCAAGTTCCTGGTCATGGCTTCTCTTTGATACAAATATTTAATTATGCATTACCATATCAGTGAGCCCAAGCCTTTGAAACCAAAACAAGCCAATGGCCTGGCTTATCTGGGAACCAGCAGAGTCTTCCCAACACAATTCTGCAGGAGCTTTTGGCAAAAGCATCCCAGTGCAACTTCATTACACAAGCTTCTGGTAAGGGGAAAGAGGGCAAGGAGGAGGACACTAACAGGAAAAAAACAATAATTGGCTGTAGAACTGGTGTTGGTGACATGGTTTTGGGTTCAGTGGAACCCTGTTTGCAGATTTGCAGCTGCTTGGGACAGATGGGATCCATCACATAAGGAACACTTTAGTAATGGTGGGTGAGGGAGGGTGTGACCAGAAGTCCCATGGGAGCAGAGGACAGGATTGCTGAGAAAAGGACACAGGGTGATGTGGCAGGAAGAGTTCCCAAAGTCATCAAAATGGGGTGTGGGCAGGGTCACCTTCAGACCTGGAAGTGAGCAGGGAAGTGCCTACCAGGCATCACCATCGTGGGCAAATATCCCAGATCCTCTACAGGAACTGAACATTCTAAATGCACAAAGGACAAGGAATAAACCTGAGGAGTTAGAGGGCTGGGTGAAGTTGCAGGGCTACAATTTTGTTGGGATCATGGAGATGTGGTGGGTTGGCTCCTGTGATGAAGTGTTGCCTTGGAGGGATACAGGCTTTTAAGGAAGGGCAGGGTAGGAAAATGAGGAGGAAGAGTTGCCCTTTATGTGAGAGAGCAGCTGGAGTGCACGGGATGCTGCCAGGGGATGGATGAGAAGCTGATGGAAAGTTTATGGGTCAGGATTAAAAAGAGGACAGGCAAAGTGGATGAGGCCCTTTACAGACAGACAAAAACAGCCTCACCTTTGCAGGCTCTGATCCTCATGGGAGATTTCAACCACCCCAGTATCAGCTGAAAGGACAACACAGGGAGGCATAAATATTCCAGGAGGTTCTGGTGTGCATTGAGGACAACTTTGGGGACCAGATGTACAAATGGCAAGATCTCCAGATGGCCGGAAGAGGTTCATCTCCACTCAGCTTTACCATCATGGTAGCAGAATGATTCTGCAGCCAAAGCATCCAAGGCTGCTTGGCACTGTGAGAAGTAAATTATGTTGAAGCTGATTGCAACAGCAACCATCACTCCTTCCCATACTCACAGATAGATGGCCACTCAACTGAGCTGTAAGCTCCCCAATAGTCTGAAACATTCCCTGTATTTCACACTGAACGTCTCTATTTTATATGTGTGAGCTTGTACTTTGATTGGTTGTACTAGGATACGAAGGCAAACTTCCATGGAATCAGTTTTGTGACTGGTGTTAGGGGGAAGAAAATCCTTAAATCCCCAGTTCCTCTGAAGAAAGTGCCAACAACACAGCTGCCAATATTTATATTGCAATCTGATGAAAGCAAGTGCATGTTTGTCCACTTTTGTTAGGCTTCTGTTTGTCTTGTAACTGAGAATAAAGATGACCTGAATAGGATTTAATGGTTTGGGTTTTCNCAGCTTTACCATCATGGTAGCAGAATGATTCTGCAGCCAAAGCATCCAAGGCTGCTTGGCACTGTGAGAAGTAAATTATGTTGAAGCTGATTGCAACAGCAACCATCACTCCTTCCCATACTCACAGATAGATGGCCACTCAACTGAGCTGTAAGCTCCCCAATAGTCTGAAACATTCCCTGTATTTCACACTGAACGTCTCTATTTTATATGTGTGAGCTTGTACTTTGATTGGTTGTACTAGGATACGAAGGCAAACTTCCATGGAATCAGTTTTGTGACTGGTGTTAGGGGGAAGAAAATCCTTAAATCCCCAGTTCCTCTGAAGAAAGTGCCAACAACACAGCTGCCAATATTTATATTGCAATCTGATGAAAGCAAGTGCATGTTTGTCCACTTTTGTTAGGCTTCTGTTTGTCTTGTAACTGAGAATAAAGATGACCTGAATAGGATTTAATGGTTTGGGTTTTCTTCTTTTTCTTTTTGCCCATGGCAAAAGGAAATGCTGTTCTGTGTTTTAGAAGAGTTGTTTTTCCATGCTACCTGTGTATATAACCTTAGCAGTTATGCCAGAATAACACTCAAAATCTACATCCTTTATCTAAACTGCTCTAACTCAAATTTCACCACTTCTATCACTGTTTGCAGTTCCATCACATTTCTCAAAGCCGCAAAGAAAGACCCACATTGTTGTGAAAACATTTTACTCTTTTAAGTGTCATGTTTCTGACTCTTTTGAGCAGTTTTGGAACCAAGCTTTTTGTATCTGTAACCTCCCAACTCTCTGAAATGGGAAAAGATCCCAAGCTCACATAGTAGCCACGTATTTTATCATTGCAAGAACAGAAACATAGGAAGGAACTTACCAGTTCTCTACCTCTTTGTCCAGAACAAATGTAGACAAATCTATCTTTGCACAGAAAATCTCACTGGCTGAAAGAATCATGGAATCGTAGGACAATTTGAGTTGGAAAGGACCTTAAAGATCAACCAGTTCCAACCCTCTGCCATGGGCAGGGACACTTTCCACTAGACCAGGTCACTCCAAGCCCTGTGCAGCCTGGTCTTGGACACTTCCAGGGATGGGGAAGCCGCAGCTTCTCTGGGCAACCTGTGTGAGTGTTTCACCACCCTCACAGGGAAGAATTTCTTCGTACTGAACCTACTCTATTTTAGTTTTAATCCATTCCCCCTTGTCCTGTCATTCCAGGCTCTTGTAAATAGTCTCTCCATCTTTCTTGCAGGCTCGTTTTAGGTACCTGAAGGCTGCATTTAGGTCACCACAAACCCTTCTCTTTTCCAGTCTGAACAGTCCCAACTGTCTCATCCTTTCCTGTTAGGAGAGGTGCTCCATCCCTCTAATTAACTTGGTGGCTTCCTCAGTACAGATCAATGTCCTACTGTGTCAAGCTTAAGACTTCCTCAGACTTTCTTTTTAGACCAATGCTTATCCAGACTTAGACCTTGGTGCTACTTTTCTTTCACTTTTTCACTTCCACTTTCACTGGACTTTTTATATCTGAAAATAACTGGGTGAAAAAAAAAATTTAATGTGATCTAAAGTCGATGCTCCCTCACTTAACAAACATCTCTGCCTGGTATCTGCCAGGCTGGAGCCCACCGACCTGAAAAAAGAAGTGAAAACAAGGCAGCTGCTGCTGCTTTCCTTCAGTCAGGGGGAACTTCTTGATGGGCCATCGTGTTCAGTCCTTGAGCGATGCTGCCATTCACTTCTGTGCCACATTGTCACTCATTGCCTGGCGATGGTAACAATAGCAATAAACTACCTTCAAAGGAAAAGATATTTGCATGAATGCAAATAGGTTGCTTATTTTGAAAGCTTTGGAATATGCAGAGGTTTTTTCAGTTTTGTTGTTGTTGTTGTTGTTGTTGTTTTTTAATCTTTTTTGGTTTTTCACGTTACATAAAGTCCACTTTGTTGCCTTTCTGACCTGAAGGCTGGTTTGACATGTAAACACTGTCAAGAAGACCCATCAGCACGTCCTCCTCCAGTCTGACTGCCTGGATGGCACGGCCAGGAGTCTGTCGTCAGACTGCAAACTGAGCTGGGAAATCATTCAACTGGAGCCTTGACTAAACCCTCCCGAGTTATGTGTATTGACTTGGGACATCTGCAGAAAATGAACACATCTTGAGAACAGTCCCCAAATACCTGAATGCAACAGCTTTAATATCTGACCAGTTGAATGTGGCCTGTAAAGTCTCTCATTTGGTTAGTATTCCTAAGTGATTTCAGAGGAGGCTGTTATGGGAATGTGTACATTTATGTTCTTACTGGTTCCTGATGGACTGGGACTCTTCTCCTGGCTGTGCTGCTTTCAGCCACTTGATAACACCCCGAGTTCAGTGTCAGTACAGAGCACAGCCCATGCAGGAAGGGTGCACTGGCGTGTTTCTGAGTCCCCTATGATCTATTCAACTTCCCATTCACTTCCTAAGAAACTTCCCATTTCTTTGTTCACCTTCAGTGCAAGCCCTGTCATCAGTTGTGTTTCTGCTAAGTCTAACAGAGCTTTATTGCAAACCACCCCAGCTGCTGAAATTGCGTGGTATGATTATCCTTAATTACCTTGTAGGCAACAGTTTGAAAGTCGTGGTCACTGGGTCACTGGCACAGGATGCCCAGAGAAGCTGTGGCTGCCCCACCCCTGGAAGTGTTCAAGGCCAGGTTGGATGGGTTTCTGATCAATCTGGGATAGTGGAAGGTGTCTCTGTCCATGTCAGGGAGTTGGAATGAAATGATCATTAAGGTATCTTCTAAGCCATACCAGTCTGTGATTCTATGGTTTGTTTTATACCACTTACCTTTCCTGGTTTATCTGGACTGCAGCAGTGTTGGCCTCCTCTGAACAGCTCTCTGGACAGAGCTGGACAGCCTGTCAGGTGCTCAGTGTCATGTGAGGCACTTCTTGCTGACCTCTGCAACGACAGAGTTGTTGGAGCCAGGTGTGGGCTACTGTGATCTCTGACCGACTCATTTTACTCGAGATAACAGGCAACACAAAAATTGCATGAGCTTTCGTGTTTCTCTCCTTCTTCTGCTCTGTGTGAGTGTGATTTTTTGTCTCATCCCTTGCATGAGGGCTCTCACACTTGACTCTCGTGCTGGCAGTGCTGGTAAAACAGCACGTGCTGGTTTACAAGGAGAAGAATAATGGGCGACTCCACACTTTTACTAATTTACTAACGCCTAAAGATTTCTCTGCTGTGTTTGTTTCTGTGTTTGACCCTCATAATGTGATTGGGCTGGTATAATTACAGTTAATGAGCCAGCTAATTTTGTACAAGAAGCAAGGCTCTTCCTTCCACAAGGTTTATTGCCACCCGTAGGATTCTTCTCACATCAATTTATCCAAAGCAGTTTTTGGGAAGTTAGAACTGCCGTGGTCACAGTTTCTAATAACGCTGGAATTGAGCAGTAAACGTCAGAAAGGAAGAAGCTTCCCAGATGTGTGGTTTATTTCTGCTGGGAGGTGCAATTCTCTGCCAGACTGTTTGGGAAACATGACTGGAGCAGTTTAAGTAAATCAAACGAGCCATGTAAAGCAAAAGAGGTCAAGCAAGCTGTAAATATCAGTGACCTTACTTGGTAGATAGAATATATGATCTTTCCAAGACAGCAAGCAGAAATAAAATATATTTGTTTCCATGAATCCACACCCCTACCAACCTTATTTATTCCTGTGACAAACTCAAATTGAAACTTCTTTCATCAGCAATCGGACTTGATAACTCAGCTGTGTGATGGAAAGTGAGTTTTGTGTTAATTATAGACAGAAGTGGACTTCTGAAAAATGCTGCATGCAAATGAAATTAAGGGGTTTATCCAACTATCAATTCATGAGTTGTATTTGGGGAAAAATATAATTTTGATCTTTATTTCTTTTTTATTTGCAAATTTAAAGGAACATATTTTATTTTTCTATAACTTGGATGTCTTACAGAATTAAAAAATATATTGAGTGTAAATTACAAGGAAAAAGTTGCCCAGAGAAGTTATGGACTCCCATCTCTAGAAATGTTCAAGGCTGGGTTGGATGTGGCTTGGAGCAACCTGGGATAGTGGAAGGTGTCCCTGCCTGTGGCAGGGGTTGGAACAAGATGATCTTTAAGGCCCCTTCTAATCCAAACCATTCCATGATTCTCTGATTCTGTGAAAAGAAAGGGAGTGCTACAGGAAACTACCTGGAACTTCCCATTCAAAGCTATTTGAGCTGTTTTTCTCTGTAAATTACTTTTGGAGATTATTTGGGGAATAAAAAAAAATCTGACACACCCATAAATTACTTCACAAAAAAAAACCCAACAAAAAAAAAAAAAAAACCCCTGTTGTAAAACAATTTTTTTTTTTTTTTTAATCAGAAAAAGAAGGAAATAGGGGAAAAAAAAATTAATCAGGTCTACTTCTGTGATATAATTTCCTCTCATGTGCAGATTTTCTGGATTTAAAGGTAGAGCCTTGGATTGATTATGCCAGACCATCTGAGAGCATCCTGTGGGAATTCAGGACACCTTGGATGGGTAACTGAGAGTGTGCAGTGGTCGCTGAGTCCGGAACCAGCACCCTCAGGACACTCTTCATGTGCTGACTCTTCTCCTGTGGCAAACATCAGGAATTTGAGGCCACTTGTCTCTGTAAGAAAGAGCAGTAAATTGCTTTGCAAATGCCACAGTGATAATATTTCTGCACTCTGCCATTTAGCACCGAGCAGGTGATAGGAGGTGCCTTATTCTCTGACAGGACCTGTTGTTTTCCAATAGATACACGCAGGACAATGTTTGAATTTTAAATCCCTGGGAGATGTATCCTGGCAAACCTCTGGCAGGGCAGTGCCATTTTTCAGCACATCCGTATGCAGCAGATGCTTGACATTTCCAAGATGCATTTCAAGGACAGTATAAATCATTCAGGAGAAAGATTTCTGTAAATTTATGCTGGTGTTCGGCCATTGCCCTGTAGCCACTTTTATTCATTCAGACCAAGGGATTTGGGCTGTTGGCTGAAGAAAACCAACAGGTTATGACATTTTAGGGTACTTTAAATACTCTTTCCAGGCCTGCCTGGAAAATGGTGCTGACTGGTTGTTCAGTGCCTCAGTCCTTACCTCTGAGGGTTGTGATGTGTTGTTGTGTGGAAGAATTAGAGATCTACTAAAATCAGATAGGAAGGTAGGTTCTATCTGCCTTTTTTTGGAAGCAATAACCACATCTCCTGATGACTCAAGAGCTGAAAATTGTATTTTCTTGCACCAGTCTAAGCCACTGTGACCCATTTAGCCTGAGTTTAACATATGAGCACGATTATTTTATAAATCCTCTTGTGTGAAGAATTTATAACTCGATGTTTACATTGAAGTTTGCAAATGACTAACCCTGAGCCATTTTAAACTTTGCTGTGGAAGTATTGTCATAGTTTTCCTTCACTTTAACATCCACAGTTCTGTCTGCACTAAGCCTGAGGGTCTTTTGTTCATGGAATGACACTCACTTAAAACTTTCCAAGTACATGGCAACTCGAATGGGCAAAATTCATTTTCATGCTGAAAGCAATTTCCCTCCAAACTTGGCTTTTAATTAAGAGAGAAACCTTTATGCATTACCAAAATGCTCCCTTTTTTTCCCTTCTCCTTTTTATTGTGCCTCTCCATGCACTGTATTGATTATTTTTAGCCAGAAATTGTAGCAATAAAAGAGGGTTGAGCTTCTTAAAGTGCTAAAAATAAAAGCATACTATGAAAACCTGAAGGGGCCCATTTTGGTTACTGCCAAGTGGGACCATTTAAAAATTCTCATTCACGAGCTCACTTTCCTGTCTTTCAAGTGGTTTAGCTGAAATTCTGCCTTGTGAAACCAACCCATTGTTGCTCTGTAAAAATTCAGGTCATATAAGTGATTTCTTGAACAATTAGGGTAAAACCCCCACTCCAGCCACTGTCACTCCAGTAATTTCCCATATGAGATTCCTATTGGTCATTAGAAGGGCCTGCTCTCAGGACACAGATAAATAGCTGGATAGTTGAAAGATACCTGTTGGGGTCATCATTATTTCCATCTCTGTGTGATAAATGTGTCATAAAATCATAACAAATTGAATCTAAAACCTGGCTAGCTCTGTCACCTTCACTACTCCTGTTGCAAGATTGTGTTTTAGATGAAAAATTATAAATATTTTCCTAATTCTCCGATGTATTTGGTGGCAAACACCAGCTGCTTTGGTGCAGCCCTGTCCCTCAGTTCACCAAAATGTCAATTGCATTACTTCAGGATTTTTGTTTTCAAATTGTACGGTAAATTTGTCACCAGAGTCTGAGGGCAGAAAGCTGTTGTGGGATTCAGTTTCTTTGAGAAATTCCAGACCCAGGGATGGATAATCTCATTTGCTTGGGAACAAAGTCGCTGTCCCTTCATCCCAAAGTCAAAAGGAAAGGAAAAGGCAGATCCCTCCAGCAGGTTTTTCAGCCTGCTGAGGATCCTACCACCCCTGTCTCTCCATCCCCAAGCGAGGTACTTTGGCAAGGAGCCTGAAAGTGGCCAAGGTGAGGCTGTGAACCACCACTAGTTGAGCAAAGATTCACTGAAATGTCTGTCAGTGACATATTCATCACTGACTTACTAACATCATTGACTTGATGCTTATTTCTTTGTGATTTGAGCCAAATTCTCTTTCCCCTCCTTACTTTCCTGTGTTAATCAGCAGGAATATCTAGTTAAATTGCTTTACATATTGATGTCTCATTATTGTAGAGTTTTAGAGCTGGTTTGGTGGTTTTTTTTCATTTTAGTTTTTCCTCTGTGCCTCAGGATTACAAGTTGCTTCAAAAAAATAGAATTTAAATTGGAGGTTTACTTATTCCAAGGCTGCTATTCCCCCGCTGGGAGAAGGAGTGAGCAGAAGGAGTTCCACCAGGGCCCAACCTCCCTCTGTAACATCCCATCGATTCATATGGGACAGGTAGCACACATCCTTCCTTGGGAAAGCCTGTGCTGGGAAAAAACATAGATAATGTTTGCAAAAACGGTGCCTAAGGTATGGTTCTCCCATTCCCTGGAGCACGAAGGGGGTGTGCACAGTGTTTAATTTTATCTAACAAACGCAAATCTCCTCAGGCCTCCCCGCAGGCAGCGGAAAGCGTTGGGTTCCTCTGGAGGGCCTTTTAAGGGAGCTAAATTAAGCTGCCTCTATGATTTCCTTCTTCCCCAGGAGAAGCACAGACAGATTACTCTTGTTTTAGAAGGATATATTTAATACATTTCTCCTCTGTAGCTCCTCTCTGCCTAAATGATTAATTTTCTTGAGGCCAATCAGCCTTTAAGAGTCGTTGAGCAGTGAAGGGTGTCTGCATTAAGATCCCAAGAAGCATTATACATGAGCAAGTTCTGTTACATTGATTAGGTACTTGGGGTTTTGCTCTTTTTCTCTTTTGTTTGCATTTTTTTAAAATTTTCTTTGCTTTTTAAAAAAATTATTTTATTTTGAGTTATATTATTATAAGTGCATAATTACATTAACAGACTTTAACACCGTTTCATTTAAAAATGGAAAAACCTGAATGAAGCCACTTCCCACAAATTATCTGCAAGCCCTCATTTCTTTGTCCACCACAAAAGCGGAGAGATTAATTCCTGTTCTTTCCTTTGCTATCAAAGAATAAATTACTTGAATCTTTTGTGGCATGTCTTAATCCAGCTCTTGAAACTATTAATTGAAGAATTTCCATTGGTTTTATTAAGGATTAGAGAAATCCCTGGGACCTTATTCTCCAATTTCTACATGAGGTTGAGTTCTCCTGATCATGTTCATGCACTCTGTGGTGTGTTTTTGAACTCAAAGCCACCCAGAAGCTGACCAAGGGCACATTCTCTTCCACTGTGCCCAGAAATTATTGGCTGCACATCTCTTGGGGGACAAGCTGGTCAAGATTTACAAGATTTCTGCTGGAAAAACAAACCTTTTTGCAGATTTTATACCATAGGTGTCTTGCTTTTTAAGCATAGTCAGGAGTGAAAGTTAATATTTGTTTTTTGATGAAAGTGAGTAGCTTTCAGTTGTGATCTGTAGCTGATAATCTTTTCCAGTCTCATTTTGATTCTTTGTGGTTCCTCCAGGCTTGCCCCAGTGCCAGCCCTAGCAATGTAGGGTGAGATTCTTCTCCCTTACTTTTAGATTCTGGCACTTTGTCTCAATCTGAGCCATTTTACAGACCTCCACTGCAGCTTAGAAATGTGGTCCAGGAGTTTGGCTTCTGGTTTGTTTAATCTGATCAGCTCCTGGAGAGTGGGAGGAATTGCACACCATGGATTTGCTCTCTGTGATATGGTCTGAGGTGATTTGATCAAGAACAGATACCTGAGCATGGTCAGTAACACACATGGACCCAGATGAATCTTATCCCTGAGCTCTAATAACGAGATAATTTCAGGTGCCATGTCCCTTCTATAATTTAACTCTATTCTAATCAATTTATCAGTCCTGAGCTGCTTTCCTTTGAATTCTCTGTCAATCTTCCCTTTGATTTCAGTGGGAATGGGATGAGAAGTAACCTCCATCCTGTCAGGGGACCCATGGAGAGCTGTCAGTCATCCTGCCTCTGACTGATGGGTCGGATGTTTATCAAAATGGGTGTTGGTCCTACTTCCCTGCAGAACTACAGGTCATAACCAAGGGGCTGCTCCTCTCTTTATGCCCATGAGTAAATTG
Organism: Mystacornis crossleyi; assembly: GCA_013400655.1. Taxonomy (NCBI): domain Eukaryota; kingdom Metazoa; phylum Chordata; class Aves; order Passeriformes; family Timaliidae; genus Mystacornis; species Mystacornis crossleyi. The sequence goes on along the minus strand of VYZQ01042588.1, from coordinate 17,601 downwards.
CTGAATTGCTGTTGGTGTAAAGCCTTTGTTTTTGGTTTGTACTCTGTAATTACCTTCTGTTCTTTTAATTTGCAGATAGCATTGAAGCCAACATTGAGACCTCTTCTTCTAACGTAGAATCAGCCAATGAGCAGCTGGCAAAAGCAAGTCAGCACCAAGTAAGTGGGACTAAAAATCCCTACAAATGCTTTCAGGAATAGTATTTACAGTAAACAAAACACCTGGCAGCTGTGAACCACTGGGCACATGGATTTGTGCCACCTGGAAAGATGATAAAGCATATTCCAAGTAGGAGCTAAACTTTTGCATATATATATGTGTGTGTATGTATATATATATCTCTCTCTATATATATGTGATTAAATTACTGTAGCACAGACAATTTGCTTTAGAGTAGTCATTAAGGGATCTGCATATTAAACAGACATTTCCCAGTAGGAAAGTCAACAGTTAGCTACTGTTGTTCTCGGAAAGACACCATAAAAAGCACATCATTAAAGTGCATATGTGCTTCTGTTTGGGGTGTTTCCCTATAATCAGGCAACTCTAGGAAAACAACTTGAGTTGTCAAGCAACGTGATGTGGTTGGTGAATGATGGCTGTGGTGGTGGTGATGTTCAGCACTTTTCAAAGGAAATTTGAGGGATTTTTTTATGATTTTTTTTTTCTTCATTGGAACAAGAATAAAACACACACGCACACACATGCATACACACACACACACACAAACATTAATCTTTATGAAAACAGCTTGCCCAGAAAGAACTCTTCGATTATTTTAGTTGATACTTTCCAGGGGGCTGGGGGAATGAACAAAGAAAAAGTTGTTATCCATTGTGTTGTGACTGACAGAAAAAAACTGATAGTTTTCTTTTTTCCTCAAGCATAAATTGGTGATTTTCATGTGTCTGGAGTTCTGACAAAATGTATCTGAGGTCCGTGAGAACACATAGTGCCTGTTAGTTGGCCCTTGGACACAGTGAGCTCCGAAGCTCTGGGGCAAACCCCCAGACCAAAGGAGTAAGACTCACATGCATTTTACTCTGGTGTAGTGGAGTGATGTGATTTTTAAATTATCTATAGCTCGTTTCCTGGTGAAACACATTGTCCCAATTTTGGGTAATGAGTTTTGAAGAAGTTTGATATTGCAGAAAATAAGCATGGTCTTCAGCTAAATTTTGGGGTTTAATGTATATATATTCAAGATAATGTGTGTCGCCCTGCATGTAATCCTGCATTCACTTTGAAAATAACTTGTTACATACCACATGAAGTCTAAAATGAAACTGGAATGAATTTAATACTTGACCTGACTGTAGAGCTGATTGCAAAGCTGCAAATGAGTTAATGATGACTTTGGCTAAGAAGGTCAAAGAGGAGTCAGGCAGAAAATGAATGCAGCACAGTCTAAAGGATCTGCTTTCTTCAGCCAGCAGGAGCAGCTGAAATAGCCTGCCTGGACAGGAAGAGCTTTTTTTTTTTCTCAAATATGTCCATCAGGATAAAGGTACAGCCAGTTTTAGCAAGGCAACCCCTGCTAAGGGCATAAATATGAACTGATTGGTGTACATGAGAAAACAGTTTCTCTTGCACTTGAAACGAGCCCATGTAGACGAATATCACTTACAAAACTTCAGCTGCTAAAGAAAATGCGCAATCCAGATTTCCTGTGGAGCAGAGGGAACTGTCCTGTACCCTACTGGATGTGGATCACCAGACAAACACGTGCAAACCCAGCTCGCTCTCTGTCACCTCTTTCATGAGGTTCCCTGGGATGTGACCAGAAAATGAGGTGACATTTTTGTCATTTCCAGTGCTGGCCTGGGGCTGGTCAAATTGCATGTGATGCCTCACGTGTTATGTGCCACGATATCTGCTCGTCTTACACGCAGAGGGACGCTGTCCCCACGGTGCGACAGGAGGGGCCCTGACCCCACAGCCCTCGGGGCTGCTGTGGGGAGGAATGCTGATGCCCCTTGCAGACGTGTGGGTGATGCACTGTAAGTACAGGTCGTCCTCCTGGGTGGTTTGCCTGGTTGTGGCTGCTTTGGAAATATCTCAGAGGGGTTTGGGAGAATGATCAGCCAGATGGCCCTGTGGGTGAACTGCTTTTAAGGGACCTGCCAGAGCCTTACACGCTCTAAATTCCGTCTGTGCTCATCTGTGCTGCTCAGGGATCAAAGGCACAGACTGTTTCTTAAATCTTACTGAGCAGTTTTCCTCTTTTTGCTAAACTGCTAATTCATGAGTATATTTGCTTATTACTTATGTTGCAGTGTGATTATCCTGTAAATTCAGACTGGCTTACAAACATTTGTTATTTATTACTGTTTATATGTATATAAACGTGTGTGTGTGTATGCAGTATTTTTATTAGTCTGTGTAGTGTTTTTATTAGTCTATCAACAAATGTATACATAAATTGAGAAATCAGAAATGTCAACACCGCTGAAACATTCATGTTTAAGACCTTCTGTGGAACTTAACGGAGGGATTTCTGTCAGGAATAGTGATTAAGTGGCTGGTTATTTAACACAATATTTGCAAGTAATCCATGCAGTCACTTCAACAATACAACTCGGAGAACCAGTCCCGACCTGTACATTAACATAACAAAGCACCAGTAAATAGTTTTTCCTTAGCTACTACAAAATAAGGCGTTTAGGTTCCCTGAAATGATAGAAAGGTAAAAAAAAAAAAAAGTAAATATCTTCATGCTGAGCTCCTTTGTCTGCATTGCTCCTTCCTCTTGAGATGTGTGTGCTAACAGCAGAGTTTTATTCCTTGGAGAGAATTCTCATGTGCCCCGTCAGAACTCTAAAAGATTTAGTGGGAGATGTCAGAGCTTTGGAATAAAGATTTATATTTATATATATAAAAGCAGATTTTTTCCTTTCATTTTAAATTATAATTGCAAAATAATTGTTTTTGCTTAAACTTACTTTTAATACAGGTAGCAGCTAAGTTGGGCTACTGCATTATCTGTGGGAACACACAGGGTCAAAATGCAGATGAAAGCAAGAAGAGTTGAATATTGATACAAGAAGGAGAGGAACAGAGACCTTTTTTCCATATGAAAACCCAGTTGGTCACAGAAACGTGACAATTTTACTTTTTTATCCTACTTTCACTAGGGAATTTGAGTTTGAAAAATGACTGAGGTGAACAAATCTTGCAGAGAGAAGCCAGTACAAGTTCTCTCCTGCACTGGTCTTGTTTCAATGCCTTTCTTTTTAGTGAGGGTCTCATTTCTCCTGGTCCCAAGCAGGAATGATGACTCTTGCCATTAATACCAGCAGTCCAGATTTGCATATTGAAATTTCCTTGTCCCTGCCCCCACAGAAAATGATTCATCCCACACATCTCAAAGCACCAAATGTAACTTGGGTCCAATTGCCCTCTGGATGAGAAGAATTTATTGGACCAAATATGAGTGTGTTTGGTGGTGAAGTGTGTTTAAGTGTCTAAACCTCCTTCCCGTGATTCACGAGGAGAAATTGCTTTCAGCACATCTTGTCTCATCTCACAGGAGATGTCTGACATAGGTGGGTCTGGTGGCTGCCTCTCAGGACAGGTCTGTTCTCTCCTTTGTCCATTAAATTCAGATTATATCAATTATACCACAAATACTTCAATGGAAATTTAATCCCATGCCTGTCACCTGTCTCTTTACTGGAAAAAGGGGAATATCTGGACACCCAACCTGCCTTTGAGGTTAGTTTAGGTGGGCTGGACATCACACTAAAGGCATGGCTTTTTACTTCGCTCACTTTGCTCAGAGCTTCCTGCAGATGGATTGAGAGGAAGAAAAAGAAACCAACGCAGACTCCATGGGTACACATTTAGCCAGTTGCTCTTTTTTTATGCAGAGTTTGGCCTAAGTTCAGCTTGGCCTCACTGACTGAAGGACTCTGTGTGCTGACTGCTGAAGCTAATTTGTTTTGGAAGAGCTGCTTGTGTTGCTCTGATTAATGCTGGTGGCTTTCCTTCCCTGTATCCTCTGTGGAAGTCAGGCTAATTTGGATTCACTGGCACTGCAAAGGCAAACAGCAGTTCAGTGACCCACTTGTGTAGTCTAAGAACAATGAGTTTTTTTCCAGTAAAGAAGCAATCCCTGGGTCTGGCTTTCATGGGTACACAGAGGGGCACTTTGAAGGCTGGAGCTCTAAGGAAAAAAAGCCTCATAAATCTGTGATATTTGCAGAGATTTTATTGCCCGGGGACCACTGATAAGGGACTGTCTTCAACTTTCACGCAAATAACTCATTGGTATTTTAACAACAAAAGAAATTTTGAGTTTCAAAAACCACCTTCTCAGAGTCTGTGAAATATTCTGGCATGGTGGCCCCTCAAAGCACTTGTTGCTTATAAATATTGTGAAAATGAAAATCACCTCCTCCTCTTCACTATGGATATGCCCTAAGACCTTGTCTTTTGCTGCCATTAAATAATTTTAACCTTAGTTTTATAAATAAGAGCCAGCTGGCACCATCATATGATAGGATTGCACCCTGACATGTGCAGCAGTCATCCAGCAGCTGCAAAGCCACGGGGGACCAGGGCGGTTGGATTATCTTGATGCAAGAGCCACGGTTTAATTTGGACTCCTCACTTCAAGAAAGACTTGAGGTGCTGGAGCATGTCCAGAGAAGGGTAACAGATCTGGGGAAGGATCTGAGGGAGAATTTCTGCATGGAAAGAGTTGTCAAACATTGGAATGCGCTGTCCAGGGAGGTGGTGGAATCAGCATCCCTCGAGATTTTCAAGAAATGACTGGAGCTGGCACTTAGGTGACAAGGTAGTGATCAGTCAAGGGTTGGATTCGATGGGCTTAGAGGTCTTTTCCAACTTAAACATAATTCTGTGATTCTGTGATCTCCTAGGACAAGAAAAGGCTGTGTGCTCCTGCAGCTGATTTGTGGCAGAGGTGTAACATCACTCTTCTGCAAACTCTAAGATGCAACTCAAACAATCAGCCTGGTGTTGCTGTTTGCCCATGTCTGTCACCACAGTGAGCGTGGCTGAGTTTGCAGCTCCTCTGGATAATTAGCACTTGGAAGTTTCACTCGGGGGATTACAGAGCTATTCTTTCTCCTGGCAGTTCCTGCTTGTGAAAGTGATGGGAGCTGAATGAAAGCTGCAGTAGGAACTCGGGGCTCTGTAAGGACTCCAAGAAAAAGCCATTACTGAAGTGACTGTTTAATTACACGGCTGAGCCTTAATCCTCCTCTTCAGAAGAAGAAGAAAACTTTGCCGCCATCCAGAGTCTTCATGGTTCTGTACCATGAACTCCAGTTAGGAAAAGAAGTCCTGCACAAACTGCTTGAATCTCTCAAACCAGTTTACAGACCCTCTCTACTGTCTGTTTTTCAATCCTCAGCAACACATTCACACCAGTTCAGGAACCTCTGCCTGGGCTTCTGCCTCGGACTGAGTTTCTTCAACTTCAAAGCAATTTCTCCACCATAGCGCTGGTTTTAATTCCACCCGTTCCCTCTCCAATTAAGCCATTTTTTTTTTCATTTTTGCTGCCAGCTGCAACCTCCCAATCCTCCACTGCTGAAGCATGGCTGCCAGCACCACTGCTGCCTCAAACATTCCCTTCTAATGATCCCAGTAATCTGCTGGTTGCTCAAAACCTCCCACATAAAGATGTTTGCCTGTATTTCGCGTCAGATGTGCCCTGACATGGGCTCTATCGCTACAGAGCCTTGAAGCAACTCCTTGCTGCTGCAGGCCATCGCCTCTCTTCAGGCTCCTTCTGTCTTGGCAGCATGGTCTGGGCAGCAAGCAGATCTGTCTGGGGCAGTGCTTTCAAAAATTAAACTGAATCATAGAATCATTTAGGTTGGACAAGACCACTGAGATTATCCAGTCTATCCATTAACCCAGCACTGCCAGGTCCATCAATAAACCATATCCCTAACTGACACATCTTGGTGGTTTTTAAATGCCTCCAGGGATGGTCACTCAACCAGTTCCCTGGGAAGCCTGTTCCAGTGATTAACAACCCCTTCAGTGAAGAATTCTTTTTACTAAGATCCAGTCTAAACCTCCCCTGGCACAACTTGAGGCCATTTCCCCTCAACCTGTCACTTTTTACCTGGGAAAAGAGACTGACCCCCACCTGGCTACCCCTTCCTTTCAGGGAGTCATAGAGAGCAATAAGGTCACCCCTGAGCCTCCTTTTCTCCAGGCTGAGCCACCCCAGCTCCCTCAGCTGCTCCTCACCAGACTTGTGCTCCAGACCCTTCATCAGCAGCAGCTGGTTGGGATAAAACTTCTGCCTCTTTTTTTCCTTGCTCACTGGCTCCCTATGAAGGGCAGACTGAGTTCTCAGATTTAAGAGTATTTTATTTTGAAGCAGCTTCTGTCTGTGCCTGCTTTTTTACTGTATTTTAATGCAGCCGTTTACAAAACAGCTGCTTTCTGTGGGAAGTGGTGTTCGAGTCAGTGCCAGTCCATGTGATAAATGAACTGTGTGAATGCAGCAACTTAACCTCAGCAAGGTCTGAGCCACAACATTTATTTAAACCTCTCTTTGTTTTCAGTAAATAACGGATCTGTGTGATCAAATATTTTTTAAGAAATGGGTTGTTTAGAGCTTTTGGATGTCATGCAGTTGGGTGTTCCTGTGTGTAAAGGTAAAATCTTTCAGGCCGTTTTTAATCACAGCAGAACATCTCTTCATTTTTACCATACAAAAGGGAAACATGCCTGATCCAGGTAGTATCTTAGTCTTTTTTTTCCCTTATTATAAAACACCGACTGTGAAATTTTTTGGGAGAAAAGAAAATTATCGACTGTGAGCTCATTTTTTATTTAAGCACAAACCATTTCAGGAGGAAGTGGAAGGGGCATGGGTAGAGAAGGGAAGGAATACAGGGGAGGCGATGAAGATGCTTTGAGGGATGGAGCACCTCTCCTGAGAGGAAAGGCTGACAGAATTAGGATTGTTCAGCCTGGAGAAGAGAAGGCTCCATGGTGAATTGACTGTAGCTTTTGAAGTACTTGGAGGGGGGTACAACAAATCTGGAGAGGAACTTTTACAAGGGCACAGAGTGATAAGATAATGGGGAATGGCTTTAAGCTGACAGATGGCATGTTTAGAGTGGATATTAGGAAGAAATTCTTCCCTGTTGAGGGTGGTGAGACCCTGGCACAGGGTGCCCAGAGAAGCTGTGGCTGCCCCATCCCTGGAAGTGTCCAAGGCCAAGTTGGACGAGGCGTGGAGCAACCTGGGATAGACGAAGGCATCCCTGCCCATGGCAGAGGGCTGGGACTGGATGATCTTTAAGGTTCCNGTCATGCAGTTGGGTGTTCCTGTGTGTAAAGGTAAAATCTTTCAGGCCGTTTTTAATCACAGCAGAACATCTCTTCATTTTTACCATACAAAAGGGAAACATGCCTGATCCAGGTAGTATCTTAGTCTTTTTTTTTCCCTTATTATAAAACACCGACTGTGAAATTTTTTGGGAGAAAAGAAAATTATCGACTGTGAGCTCATTTTTTATTTAAGCACAAACCATTTCAGGAGGAAGTGGAAGGGGCATGGGTAGAGAAGGGAAGGAATACAGGGGAGGCGATGAAGATGCTTTGAGGGATGGAGCACCTCTCCTGAGAGGAAAGGCTGACAGAATTAGGATTGTTCAGCCTGGAGAAGAGAAGGCTCCATGGTGAATTGACTGTAGCTTTTGAAGTACTTGGAGGGGGGTACAACAAATCTGGAGAGGAACTTTTACAAGGGCACAGAGTGATAAGATAATGGGGAATGGCTTTAAGCTGACAGATGGCATGTTTAGAGTGGATATTAGGAAGAAATTCTTCCCTGTTGAGGGTGGTGAGACCCTGGCACAGGGTGCCCAGAGAAGCTGTGGCTGCCCCATCCCTGGAAGTGTCCAAGGCCAAGTTGGACGAGGCGTGGAGCAACCTGGGATAGACGAAGGCATCCCTGCCCATGGCAGAGGGCTGGGACTGGATGATCTTTAAGGTTCCTTCCAACCCAAATCATTCTGTGATTCTGTGTGATGTGAAAGACTTGAGAGCAAGTTTAGCATTGAGCCACTGGTGATCAATCTTTCTCTGGTGAGAAGATGAGTAGGTAGGACACAGATTTTACTGGCTGTTCACCCTGGTGGAACGCACTGGGACTGTTCCAAGTCCAGATTTAAGAATATCAGTTACACTGAGTGTGGTGGCCTGCATTCAGTCTTTCAAAGGCAAGAGTTTTCTCTTTGAAAGCTTTGAACAAGTCTGTTCTCTGACAATTCAGAAACAGAAGGAAATCACAGACTGTCCTTTTGTTTTTCTAATTCATTTGTTTAACAGAATCTCTTTCCAGGGTACAATTTCATTTTGAGGGGTCAGAGATTAAAAAGCAATTTTCCCTTGCTAGCAGCAGCATAAACTAGTGAGTTACATTTCTCTTAATGGCCTCATTTAACAGAGGAGTGAATGGAAATCCTTGGTTACTGACTGGAAAACCACACTTAGACTCATCTTTGTGCCCGGTGGCAGCACATATAATAAATTGCCCTGCTCAAAGGTCAAAGCTTTGAGAAATTGTATTAAACTTACCTCTTAATGGGCTAGGGATACCAAGGAGTTAGGAATATTATCACTGGAGATGTATGCATAACTGGGATCCATGAAAACGAGGGACAGAATTTAAGTATCCTTGAGTCCCAGCTGTGTAGCCTGAAGTGTTATTGCACTGGGCTGTGAGCTTGTCACATCTCATCAAGCAGCAAAATGGTCGAGCTTGGTCAGTGTTCACACTGGAAACCTCTGCTGAAAATCTGCACATGCAGGCAGCAGTGTTCTCCTGCTCAGTTTTCCTTTCTGGAGCAGGGCCCCTGTCCAGGCAGTGTCACCAGTCCTCAAGTATTTCATATAAACTCACTAAAGCGTCACTGAGTCAGAGGAGACCACAAAGATGCTCAGAGGGTTGGAGCTCCTCTGCTCTGGAGCCCAGCTGGGAGAGCTGGGGTGACCGGCCTGGAGAAGAGAAGGCTCTGGGGAGACCTCAGAGATTCTTCCAGTGCCTAAAGGGAACAGACAAGAAACCTGGAGAGGGAATTTTAACAAGGGCCTGGAGTGGCAGAACAAGGGCCGATGGCTTTAAACCGACAAAGGGTCAATTTAGATCAGATATAAGGATGAAATTCTTCACTATGAGAGTGAAGGACCTGGCACATATCATCCAGAGAAGCTGTGCCTGTCCCATCCCTGGAAGTGTTCAAGGCCAGGTTGGACAAGGTTTGGAGCAACCTGGGATAGTGGAAGGTGTCCTTACCCATGGGGAGGGGGGTGTTTTGGAATGAGATGATCTTGGAAGTCCCTCCCAACCCAAAACCATTGGGTGATCCTAAAGATGCTACGTCGTTTTCAAAGCCACAGCAAAACTGATAATTGAATTCTACTGTGGGGATTTATATTCTGATTTCTGTGTTTTGATTTTCAACTTGATTTACCTGATGAGCACCAGTTTAACAGTTCATCTTTCCACAGGGACAGTTTAGGGGCCTGCAGTCAGTATTGTGTCATCTCATCACACTTGGTACTTAAAATTTAGGCAGCTGGAAGAAGACAGGCTAAGCTTCCTTTCCCGCACCTCTGGAAGATTGTTCATTCCGATTCTCTTGGATATTATACCTCAGTCTGTGATGAACAGTGCCCGGGAGGTGAACATCTTGTTTTCATGCTGATAGACAAGTACCTTCAACAAAGCACTTTACTGGACAGCGAGAGTTTGATTTCTTTGCCTAAAAACTAGTGTTTAGTACCCTTTTGTGCTGGGTAAGGAATCCTGCTGCCTTTCTGGCTTCGGCTACGGAAGACTGTTGTTCCTCCCCAGATCACATGTCACCTGTGCCAGCTGTGTTTAAATGTTGCAGAGAACCTGGGGCATCTCCAGTGGTCAGGAAGTAGCTGAGAAAGTAAATGCTTCTTCCCCTGTCGTGCTTTAATAACTGTATTGATCATGAAGGGAAAATGATATGTAAGGAGAAAAAAGTTACAGAAAAGGAAATTGCTTTTATTTCCATTTTGACAAAGCCTGGAAGCACTTTAATCAAAGGTTTTTTTCATATTCCTGAACGAAATCACAGGCCTGGTAGGACACCTTTGTAGCACAGCTCTCAGGTCATGGCCTGACACTATCAGAAGTGGAGAATGGGAATTGTTACGTTCAGTTTGTGCTCAAGAGGAGAAAAGAGAGTCAATTATAGTCTTTCTAAATCTGACTCCAGCAACACGCAAAGCTCTTGAAAACATTTTGAAATGTGGAATGAAAAGCAAGGAGTTCTGCGCGGGGTGGGACAATTTGGGATTTCATTTCACTTTGAAAGAGTCCTTGCATATCTCCCTTCGTGAGGAGAAAGGACTTCCTTAGACAAAGGAACACTTGACTTCCTGGTCTTCAGAGAAATATTTTCTACAATTCTATCACGTGAGGGTTGTCCTTCTTTAGAAGATTTATAGGAGAGGAGGAGCTGCTGGGCCACAGCTTGTTCTTGTATTGCCAACTCTGATGTTGCTTAATTTTTTTCTACATCACACCCTGTTACAAGTTCAGGATTGGCAGCTCAAGCCTTTGACAAGATGCAGTCATTCCTATATTCCCTGCTGGGGAAATCAGGGATTAAGTTCTTCTGTGGAATGAATTCAGGAGACTAGGAAACATCTACAGGGACCAGCTCCTCTTCATAAAGCACAACTTCATTGCTACATTTTTTTAGGATGACTAGGAAAACCAACTTACTTGGTGGACTGAAAATTCATTATGATTTTTATGTCATAGTAAGTGCTGCATTTGATCCATTTTTAGTGGGTTTGGGTATATTCTTCATAGTTTTCCTTTTTTACCTAGTGAGCCATAATGTATCATTCTTCCTTTTTACAGGCATCAGTGCTGTCTATTTACAAGAAACAATTCTTGCATCAGTCCTTTTTACTGTAGAAGACATTTTTCTTGCATAGACCTGAAACATATAAAAAGCAAAATAAACTCTATTCGTATTTATCTTTCCTCTTTAGAGTGCGTCCCAGTGGATATTACCCTTTTCCTGAAACTTTTTTTTTTTGGTTAAGAGTTTAAAGAAAAGGGAATAATCTGTAACTTTAGGCTTTCACGGATGTCAAAGGCACATTAATGGAAGGAGAATAGAGGTTTATCCACTATACAGATCACGTTTGCTGATTTAATGGGACTGGGGAGAATTCATGAGCATGCAGGTAAGTTTTTTTTTTTCCTAGGCAGAGAAATCTTAAATTCTACTCACAGTCTCCAAGCTTTCCCTGACTCTTCCCAGATGCACCTTTAAAAGGGTTTATTATTGAATATTGAGGAGTATAAGGATGTTAATCTTGATCTAGTTTGAGGGATTGTAATCTTGTTAATACTAAGCCATGTTTCTCCTCATCCAGGCAAGATTTAAATAGATCTGAAACTAGTGAAGAAACAATTAAACATAATTTTTGGTGACTATCAGCATGGCTTCCTTGCATCTCAAGCAGAAGAAAATCTAAGCTCTGCTTTTCTTTGCCACAAGCAATGAACATGAACATGGAATACATTACAGCTCAGCTGATGCATGAGGTGGGATCCATCTCAGCTAACTTTGGGTGCATCCAAATTAGGAATTCATCACTGGCTGTGTTGCCCAGGTACCCTACATCCTCACTAAAGATCTAGGAAGCATTTTGATTCGATATGGCTACTGAAAGATGAGCTCAGTGATCGGGGTCTGTTACAGCCTTAAACGTGGCCTGTGCTGTATCCCTCAGGTCCGTGTGGGTGTGCCAGATCCCACAGGGCGTCTCTTTGTTTGGGTGGGAGTGAGCAACACTGAGCTGGAGAGATTCAGTTGCAAGGCAGTTTATTATGCCTGGGTTAAGAACATAAGCTTTAGTTTCCTCAAAAACTAATTCTCTAATTAATTTGACTTTAATGCGGCTTTAATTAATTTAATTCTCTATTAAATTAATTAATCCTAATGTGGCTTTTGTGTGAGTCTTCATTACATTAGAATAGGCCACTTTAATCTTCTCTCTGGTGCTGGGCAGTCACTTTGAGGTCTGGGGCACTTACTGAGGGCATGGGAAAGCAGCAGGAGTGACCCGGGAGCTGCCAAGCCAGGCTGCAGAGGAGAGATTAATGGAGTTTCTTAAGCTAAAAAAGAAAAGATAGAGTTGAAGATAAAGGTCTCTTGGTACATAAAAGTCTGCTGCAAAGAGGAAAAGAATGATCACTGCTTTTTTTTTTTTTGTTTATTACAGTTGGGAAGAATAAGAAGTAATGGACTTAATCTGCAGCAAGAAAGAGTCAGAGTTGATATTAAGAAAAGCTGTATAATGATAAGAAGATTGAAATACTTTCTGGGGAGATCTTAGAGTCTCTAGCACTGGATATCTGTAGCACTATCTAGTGAAACATATTTCAGAAATGGTGTTTGTATAATTGCTTTTACTGTTGCCTGTCAGATCACGCTGCAAGATCCAATGTAAACAGGACATGTTCATATTGGATCACAAACCGTCATTATCTAATCAGAAAATGCTGCAGTTGTGAATCATTCTTTGATTTTCATTCTCATCCTCTCCTCTTCCCCGGCCTTCTCCCCTCCAAAGAAATGTGTTCCTGTTAGGAAACTGCTTTAGGGACCAAAATTGCTGATGTAGTTTGACAAAGGTGATGAGACTCAGCATTTTCTGTCAGCTTTGCTTAGATTGGCTGTTGGGCACAAATCCTAGAGTCACAGAATGACTTTGGTTGGAAGGGACCTTAAAAACCATCCAGTTCCAAATCCCTGCCATGGGCAGGGACACCTTCCACTATCCCAGGTTGCTCCAAGCCCCATCCAACCTGGCCTTGGACACTTCCAGGGATGGGGCAGTCACAGCTTCTCTGGCCACCCGATGCCAGGGCCTCTCCACCCTCATAGGGAAGAATTTCTTCCTATTATCTAATCCACATCTACCCTCCTTCAGCTTAAAGCCATTAAATCATGTAAATCACTTTATCTAAGTATTTTCTACATAGCTTCCAGGTGTCCCAGATTTGTTCTCCAAATTATTTCCACAGAAGTGTAGTCAATAAAATCATGGTGTGTGTCCTCAGTAGTCCTTTGGATGAGGCAGCTGAGCCACATGGACATTGATTTGATATTTGTGGGAGCTGGGTTGGCACTGTATCCTCCTTTAAGGGTAAGAGATAATCACCACATTTCACTTTAACAAGCTGTTGGAACTCTGAGTTCTGGTTATGTTTGATTAGCATCAGGGCTGGAAATAAGGAGGATTTATAGGAAGAGGGAAAATGAATGTGATGGTAGAATTCAGGAGGGAATGTGTCCCTGCTGCTGAATCAAATAAGGCCGTGGGCTGTCCTGTGAATCCAAGGCCTGGTTATGTCCTCATGATTAAATTATGAAATAGAAACACAGAGTGGTTTGGGTTGAAAGTGACCTTCAACCATCATCTAATCCAACCCCCTGCAAGGAGCAGGGACATCTCCCATGCAGAAAGAGCACAGCATCCAAACACTCTGCTGGGAATGGTCGCTGCCATGTGCTACACAGGACCTGGGTCATTCCTTGGGAGAATAGGACAAAGCTGCACCCAGAAGAATTCATGGATGATGAAGAGCCACCATTTGTGCCTCTGCCTCATCCCCCTTTGAGTTATGGGTACAGAAGCAGATGCTTAGTGCCCAAGGGTGTGCAGACACTCTCTGCTTATCTTCCCCTTGCCCTGGGGTTTTGTATGACCATGATTTAGGCCAGGTCTGATACACACCCCCTGCATCCTTGGATTACAGAGCTGTGAGATGCCTGCATGGGAGCAGCACCTCTTTGCCTGGGAGATACACTGCAATTCACTCCCTTGCTCTTGGTCCCCACCTGAGCTCTGCCATTACTCTGCCCTCCTTGCCCATGCACCACGTTGAACCCGACCCAACTCACTCGTTTCTCTCTCTGTCTTGGCCTTGGATCTCTTTTATTTCCTTTCCAGAGGTCCCTGACCCTTGGGCTGACCCTGATTTCTGTCACTGGACCTGCTCTGTTCTTGCTCGAGTGCTGTGGGACTGAGCCCTTGGTGGTGATGCTGCCCCAGATCCCCTTCCTGTCACCCCCTCTCCTGGTTTGTCCTCCCTGGAAGCCTGGAAGAGCAGCTTGGGCTTGCAGCTCCCTGGCAAGCCAAAATAAAAATTCTCTTAGGGGTGCATAAACTTACTTATCACTTTGAATGGTTTTTGAGAAAGCTGAGCCCAGTGTTCACCAGCTCTGGTAGCTGTGCTGTGAGTCACGAGAAACCTGAATTTTATTTCTGATGGTGCAGTCAGAGATGAACTTTGTGTGCTCCTTGTTTGATTCAGTGTTTTTTTGCTTTGTTTTTTTTAATGTTGTTTTTTTGGGGGATGTATTTACAAAGAGAAGAAACATTTTTCGATCCATAGATTTTGAAATAGCTGCAGTGTGATCAATGAGGGTATTGAATAGCTATTTTACTACTGATGCTACTTTTCCATGGCCAAAAGGAATTCTTCATTTGATGAGACAGGGGAGGTTTTTGATGCTAAAAGAGATAATAGAGTCAAAATGAAGAGGGGACTGAAGCACTACTTGGACCCTTGGACTCTGATAGAGACTAATCCCAAAAAACACATGGAAACAAATCTTTTCCACCATGATCTCAATGACCACCATGATGGTCATTGTCTGAAAGCCTCTATAAATGGCAACTAGAATTCACAACTTTTAGGAACAGATATGCTGGAGGACAAAAGGGGGGTGACGTATTTCTGTACCTATCTGGAAATTCACTGTAGAGAGAAAAAGAATGCTGAATATAGGTACTGCTTGCATAAAGCTGAATTGTGTTGGCAGGGAAGGCATTGAATTCTGGGTATTGCATTTAGAGAGGATTTAAACATAGCAGAGGATCAGCAGCAAGCCATAAAGGAAGACCTGAAGGTCCAAGGATTTGGAAATGAGAGCAGCACACCCAAGACCAGGCAGCAGATTGATCTGTGCAGCAGGAAATGAGAGCACAGAGAAATACAAAGCAGCAGAAGGATGTGAAAGACAAAGTTCAGCTTACTTTTTATTTTTTATTTTTATTTTTTTTTTAATTTAAGTTTGTCTCTAAATACTTGGAGTGCTTTCCCACATGCAGCAAAAGAGCCACCAAGCCACTGCTTTTGGAGTCATTGCCATGAATCTGGAGAATCATCTTGCAATTGGGACAGGAATAATCTGGTATAAAGAAAGGAAAGCAGAATACAGCCCCCACTCTGACCGTGCTGCTTCTGCACCATCTGAGGGACGTTGTCTGTGCTCTCTCCCCAGCCCCAGATGTAGTGAAATGCCTGCAGTGTCTGCTGGCTCTGGCCCTCAGCCTGCTGCATCCCTGACCATCACCATAAACCCCCAGTGGATACCAGGAGCTGGATTACTCCTCCAATATGCATCCCAGCCTGTTTCAGCAGCACTGCCTTCAGCCACAGGCAGTGTGGGTGTTGTTTTATTGCTTTACTCTGGTCTTCCCTGCATTTTAGCACCCGAAGCTAATTGAGATTGAACAAGAGAAAGAAGTTGTTGAATTGGTACTCTTGAGCACATCATAAAATTCTGGTGTACCTGCTTTATTTGCACAAATGGATAAAATGTTGGCCCCTGTATAGCCATCCACAGATGGTTCTTCAGAGAGAAACAGGCATAAACTTGTAAAGTTTTGCCTCACAGCTGGGGTTTTGTGGTCCATCTTCTAAATGCAGTTCCAATCCTTGAAGACCTGGTAAGGAGTCAGCAGACTTTCCTCATAAGAAAAACAAAACAAAATCATTTTAGATCTATTGATGGAGAGCAATAAGACAAGGACTCATCTCCAGAAGGTGGAACAGAAGACTTATTTTTCACAGAATCACAGAATCACTGAGGTTGGAAAAGACCTCCAAGATCACTGAGTCCAACCTTTGATCACCACCTTGCCCAATAAGCCGTATCGGAAAGTGCCACATCTGCTCATCTTTTGAGAACTTCTGGGGATGGTGACTCCACCACTTCCCTGGGCAGCCTGTTCCAATGTTTAACCACCCTTCCAGTGAAGACTTTTTCTTGATATCCAACTTGAACCTCCTCTGACACAACTTGAGGCTATTTTCCATTGTCCTGTCACTAACTGCCTGGGAGAGAAGGCTGATCCCAAGTTGCTGAACCTACCTGGAGCAAGATGAAAAATGGGGAGGGATATGTCAGGGGTAGAGCAGCATCAGGAGACGATCTGAGTAGCCTGAAAAATCTAAGTTCAACTGTAACAACACACCAAACAAGAATTTTTATTAAAAGAACTTCAGCACAAGTACGCAAAGCAGCCCAGCCTCAGAATGACAGAATTAAATAGGTCAGAAAAGACCTCTGAGATACTCAAATCCAACCTATCACAAAACACCACCTTGTCACCCAGTGACACTGAGTGCCACATTCAGTCTTTACTTGAACAGCTCCAGGGATGGTGACCCCACCACCTCCCTGGGCAGCCCATTCCAACATCTGACCACCCTTTCAGTAAATAAATTCCTCCTAATGTCCAACCTAAACCTCCCCTGGCACAGCTTAACATCATGTCCCCTTGCCCTGTCAGTGGTTGCCTGGGAGAAGACACCAATCCCCAGCTGGCTACATGCTCGTTTCAGGGGGTTGTAGAGTGTGGTGAGATCCCCCCTGAGCCCCTTTTTCCCCAGGATAAAGCCTCTGTGGCTCCCTGCAGGTTCATGAGGTCTGTCAGCACGCTGAGTACTTTCATGTGCAGCTAAGCTGCACCCCGAGCTGGGTCTGGCTTGACACCTTGCTAACAAAATGTGCTGGCTCTTGAAAGCACCGTCAGATGTCAGCCTGGGAAAAGCTGCAGATCAATTCAGCTCTGCTGTGGCAGTGCAATACCTTATTTCTCCCCAGTGTAGATGTCCCTGCTGGCAGTGACTGCTGGCGAAACAGGGTCTGCAGCACTAAATGGATAAATGGATGTCTACGACCCAAAGGTGACAGGTGCAGGGAAGTTCCTTCTGCTCCTGTGTTGCCACGGAATGTCCATGCTGGATGTGATTGACAGTCAAGAAAACACAGCACTTTTAACCAAAACCAAGATTTACTTTAACTGCATTTTTCTCAGTTTCCTTTCAATCACCAAAAACGTTTACTTTCAAATTTCCTGGGACTTTCCTTGTGATAATCATGGGATGGTTTTGGTTGGAAGGGACCTTAAGGATCATCTAGTTCCAATCCCCCTGCCATCAGCATGGTCTTAATCACTCTTTTTTAGACTGTATTTGTGTTTATGCTCTGTTCTGTAGCTCTCTGGGGAGGACTGTACCGCAAAGCCCATCACTCATCCCACCAACATCTGGAAAAGCCCTGTGTCACCTCCAGCTGGAAATGGTTCAGCAGTACTCCAGTATATTAGCTGGTCTCATTCTTTCATTGTGGTTGATTTGGTTTTTCCATATTTTAAAGAAAAAATATGCGAATTTTCTATACTCCTGTGAGAATTTTTCTCCACTCCTCTCTGTCAGACTGATCAATTGCTTGAATGGCTTTTTGA
>VYZQ01042587.1:0-11406 GCA_013400655.1 Mystacornis crossleyi | reverse complement strand
CACCCCACTGCAACACTGAAGTACCCAGAGATTTGATTAATTTATTGCTATTTTATAAAAGTAGAATAATTAACACCTGCTGCTTACAGGAGTTCCTTTTCCTTCTTATCTGTACTGTTAAAAATGAAATATTACCTCAGGACCACAACCCATAGAGGGAGTTCACTGTGGGTTTGGCCTACAGTGGAATGATCATGGAACAGCTAGATGGAAAACTGGATGCTCTTTACAGCTTCAGAACTCTGGGGGTTTTGTCACATTTTCAGTGATGTGCAATGCACTTTCTGAGTTTTATGAGTACATTAGGGAATAACATGGGCTTGATGATTGAAATTAAATGCCTTGAAGGGTATATTTTTTTTATTTGTGCTGAGATTTCACTTAATACAAAAGATAGCTATCAAAAAATGTTATTAGGATCTTACTGTGCCCTGTAGCCAGCCCCAGGACAGCAGGACAGTGATGGCACTGATGGTCAGTGACAGGTATTCAGAACATTAATTATGTCAAATACCATGCGACAAGGGAATAATTCAAGAAGCAGTACATGAACTGTAGGTCAAAATGTGGAATGGGGACGGAGCTTTTTCCTTAATCTGCTTTCATTGCTGGAGCTTGTGCTGGGAGAAGGACAGATGGACACATCCTATGTAGATGGAGGATCTGGATATATACCCTGCCCTACCCTGTGTTCCTTGCTGTGCCTGAAATCAGGTTAGAATTGCTTAGGTAGCAATGATGTAGGTAAAGACTTTTGGTGTGGAGTACAGTACTAGTACTTTGACTTGTCTTAATCCCTAAGAATTGGTACAGTTTTGAGGATGAGATGCCACACTTAAGCTTAAAAAAAAAAAAAAAAAAAAGGAGAAAGTATGTTTTGGTTTATAGCTTTATTTGTAGCCTCAGGTTATAGACTTGTGAGTGGAAAGAAATATGGTGAGGATGACTTTCTGGTCTCTGCTAGACCATTTAAAAATACAAATGTGCACTACAGTTTCTTCATAGCATCCTTCAGTGTCTGTCAGATGTTTAATTGGATAATTTGCAGGTGAATAGGGACTATTTTGAGTAGTGATTTGGCATTTTCTACTGTATGAACCACAGAGAACCACTACCCCCTCCTTTAATTACATAAGAGACTTGATTTCATTTTGAATAGTTCTGATTAGGAGTTCAGTCTATGGTGACTATAGATTATTCATGGATCAGCTTTTCTCTTTTGATGGAGAGAAAATTGTGCCACCATAGTAAATCTAGCAGCAAATATTTCCCATTCACAGTCCTACTGGGAGAAATGAAAGGAGCAAATATTTATTTTTCTTGCAAGCCAGAGAGCAGCTGCTGGGGCAGACATATGCTTTGTGCTGTTTGTCATGTCCCAAGCTCCAGGTATCCAGGTTCTGCTTGCTGGGTGAAGGCATCCAGCGATGGATTTGCCTGTTGCAGAGTGAGGGATCATTTCCAAGAAAGCTGAGCATTTCAGCACAGTTGGTGTGGGTAGGTGTGCTGGAATTTCAGGTAAACAACAGCATATGGTTTAGCTTTGAGTATCCCAAACAGTTCAGGATCTGGGGACAAGGGATTCCTGGTCCAAGTTACCTTCAGGAGAAGCTGCTTTTCTACCACCTCAGGGAGAGCCCAGAGGTATGGCCAGGATAAAGTTGGCTCCTCTGAAACCCCCCACTCCAAGGTGTCCCAACAAATTCTGTGTACTCAGAATCCTTCATCTTTTAAAAAGAAATAAATCCCAAAGAGGCCCTGTTGCAGTTTATAATGTGCACAGAAAATTCCCCTTCTATTTTTTGCCTGGCTATGGCTCTTTTGGGGACCGTAATGGTATGAGGGCAGCATTGTTTGGTTTTATTTGTTTGTTGTAAACTCTGGTGTAGTTATTTCTGCACTGACATTTGAAGCAGAGAGAAAGAAGATGTGATAATGTAGGTAGGAGTATACTCTAAATAATGAGGACAGGCTGGTGTTCTGACATTTGTCTCTTTGTGAGATTTGATGATCAAAACAGTTCAAGGAAGCCTGATGAGCCTTATTATTATAGGAAGGCTGGTCCCTTGGGAAGATGGCTAAGAGAATCTCTTCAGTGTGGAGTGGATTTGGGCTTTTATTAATTGTTCAAAATGTATTTTTTCACAGCTTTCCTGTATAAGGGGTTTTTCCTGAAATTTATGATTTTTGAGTGTTTTACTGAGGTGTAAAGAGTACTCCTGCTTTAAGGTTTTCCATTTCAAATCATGCTTCCTTTCTCCCTGTCCTCCCCCCAAATCTTTCTGGTTGTCCCAATATTCACGAGAATACCAGTCTTGAAAACATGGCTAAAGCCCAATTTTAAATTAAAAACTGGAGCCCTGAAAGGAGAAAGCTGTTGCAGTCCATCTGGCTGATGCCACCCAGACCACAGAATGGTGGTCCAGGGAAAAGCCTGGTGCTGTGGTTTAGCATTTCTGCTGGGGTTTGAAAGTGCTTCGCTTTCCCAAGCTACCCAGGTTCCCTAGTTTACATGCTGTTCTTTGTAATTCCTCATGCCTATTCATGTTCTCTGGAAAGTTCTGTTCTGTTCTGTTTATCTTTGAGCTTTTCAAATGTAGCCCTTCCCCGGGACCTATTGGTGTTACCCCATATTTGCATTTGTACCTCCCCTCCCTGCCTTCCCCATAAAGTCTGGGCGGCAATGGCTGCGTGTGCCTTTTTGTCTTTGTCCTTTCAGGCCTCGGGTCCCCTGCGTGGGAATAAAGCCAACAGGAATTATAAGCCAGAAGGGTCGCTCTCTCCTCTCTTGCTCCCGTTTCGACACTTGTAACAGCAGCTTTCAGCTTGTTCCTTATCGGAGCTTGCAGTGTCTGTCAAGCTGCTCTTGTTGCTGATTCTGCGGGACGCTGTATTTGTCCCAGCGGCTTGGACACCCCAAGCGGTAAGGTGCTTCACATAGCCATCTGGGCGGGCTGTGAGGCAGTGTCAGAAAGCCACAATTAAAGAAACAAAAAAACCCCTCCCAACCCAACCAGTCAAACAAAAAACCTCACAACAACCACAAACAACCAAAAATAAAAGAAACCAAGCAAACAAACCCAGCTATCCAACCCCAGATTTCTGGAGATGCTGCTGGAACAATTTTCTGAGTTGGGGATTTTTAACATAATTTACTCAATGTGGCTGAAAATACTAATTTGATAAAATTCTTCTTTTGCTTTGTTTTTTAAGATGTGCACTTACTTCAATGCTTTTTTGTCGAGTGAATGGCCTTTTGATAAATGATTGCTCATTTTCTCTATAAGCTGAGGTTTACTGTGTTGGTCTGCTTTACCATCCCCTGGGTCTGACCAATTCTCTCAACATTTCCAGGGAATAAGTTGATATGGTGAGAAATAAGTGTTTGTTTTTCCTGCTCAGCTGCTAATATTTGTATATTGAGAGCACTTGGTGTCTTTTCCTCATGCATCAACATTTGTCTGTAGACTGATAAAACTGTGAAGTTTATCCTTCCATTAAACTTTTCTACTCTGCTCTAGGTAAGTGGATTATTTTTAAAATTAGTGCCAGTTTAAGATCCAAACTCATATTTTCTCATTATCTATCTTATCCAGGTTACTTATGGATAAACTTACTATGTTTACTACTGGAATTCAGTAATTCAAAGTGTAAAAGAGATAGAAATGAGAAGGAGGGAGAAAAGATAAATTTATACTGAAATTATTAACTTTTACTTTATAAGTAAATATTTGTAGGAATTTGGACTGACCATATATATATATACACATGAAATAAAAAAAGTCTGAACAAAATGCTTTTGGTAGAAGAATTTTGTCAAGTTTCTTTAAAGTTTCAGGTAACATTTTTTTTAAACCCTTTGAATTTAATACAAACAAGCAACCTATCACTGCAAAAACTGATATGAATTGCATTAAATAGACATGCTTCTTAAATAGAACTATTCTTTTTCATTATGTCAACACCAAATTCTGCAACTCCCTTTAATTTTAATAGGGGTTTTTTTGCAAGTAAATGAAGATCTGCACTGTGAAATATTAGAACAGATGCACTATCACCTTGATCCTGCCTGCTGCTTTGTGTGGATTGAATTAATATTGTCTCTGTTCAGAGATTTTGATGTTCACTTAATATATTAATTTGTAGGTTTGAGGTCTAATATTGTTCATCTTTCATGCTATCCTGCAGGCTTTTGTTTACTTCCTTTGGTGCTAAGGAGTAACCATGCAAGTATAATGAGTGCATTGATTAATCATTTCAGTGTAAATCATTTATACTCCAAATTAAGTGGCTTGAAAAAGAGCTGAGAAAAAGGGGCTTCAATTCCTCTTGCCAGAGCCTGACCTGTCCATCCCACAAATGCACCATACACCTCCTTTCTCCAGCCCAGTTCCTAAGTAGGGAAGTCATAATAGAAGCAGGGATAGCCTCCAGATACAAATTTATATATTAAGGAAATTTTTACATATTAAGGAAAAATTAAAATATTTCTGAAGCAGAAGAGCTTAGGATAATGCAAGAGAAAGAAAGTTTCTCCCCTCTCTTTCCTCCCCTTTATCTTTCCATTTTGAAAGAAACACACAGAGAGCCTGTCCCCTTGGGATGTTTGCAGCTTCCAGAAGATCTGAAGGTTCAATAAAATTGTTCCCTTGCAGACTGGGTGAGTATTTGGATGTTCAGCAGCACAGTCCAGAGCCAGTTAGGCACCACTTCCATCTGCAGATGAACCCTTCAAGCCCTTTCAGATCCTCCTGGAACACTCTGCTGCCAAAGCTGATGGTAATGAGCACTTACACAGTGCTTTGCAGGGGAAGTCAGCTGTATGATGTGCACTCCAGCTGGGGAAGTTGAGGCACAGGAGGGAAAAGTGGCTGTTAAGAGAGCTGGGAGTGAGGTCCAGATCTCTTGACTCCCCCAGGGTCTTCTGGAATTCTGCCAGGCAAATCAACTTTAAACTGCTGCTACATCCACAAAGTCTCATATCTCTTACATCAGCGCTCAGCATGAGGGATATCAGAAATGGGATGTTGTACCAGCCTGTTTGTCTGGGACTCCTGAGCCTCACTGCATAATCAGGGCAGTTGCGACAGTGGCTTCCTTAGAAAATACTATTTCACCCAACTATTGCTCTACAATAAAAAACAACAGGGTTTATTTCAGAAATCTTTACAACCAAATGGACAAAATTTATCTGTAGCCTGACAGCTAATATGCATTAGCCTCAAGTTCCCTGCTAAACTATTAAAATTAATCAGGTGGCAAACTTCAATTATGCCAGTTTCAATAAACAAGAAATCCAGGTTCCTAGCACTGGCAACGTCAGTAAATAGAGCAGTACAATAAAGTGGATGATAAAATTCTCCATAAGATAGTCAAATCAAATTAAACGGCACGTACAACAAACCATTTATTTTTTGGTTTAAATTTTTCATACAGAAGTATCACAACCTATTACCTGCTACATAATAAAGTGCAAATGCCAGGTGCTGAGGGTGAGGCTTTGCTATGTCCCCTTTGGCGGTTCCATCAGTGTTGATGGTGCTGTGGGATTCAACATCTCCTAGTAAATTAAGAGGAAGTTTGGCTCAGAGAACTTGCTTTTCTTGTTAGTTAGAGAAGACAAGCTGAGGCCATTTTGCCTAGGTTTAGACTTTGACATGACACAGGGTCTCAAGTGTCAGAAAAATGTGAGGGAAATTAAGCAGGCAGCAATAAGAAATGCATCCAGCACATTGGTTAAAAATGATAAGAGGTAAGGCACAGGTGGTCACGAGCTTTTCCGTTGAAACAGACATGGAAAGAGAATAGAGAAGCTGAAACTGCAGCAGCTGGGAGCAGATAGGATCAAATAATTTGCAGTATGAGCTGTACATAACTTAGTAGTAGTGAACTAATCAGCTACTGAAGCCTTTATCTGTTTAGCACAAGTGAATGGAAGAAAATGGACCAGGGAGCATGGAGCCACTGAGAGAGCTGGAAATTGTTTCTATTTTAAATTCCTGAGAATTTATGGAAGTCACTCAAGAAATACAACTGTGTCTCCAGAGCAAGAGGAAGAATAGGCTGCCATTTCTAAAGGGAATACACTGCAGACTCTAAAGGAGCATGGGCAGCTGAATAGCACTTCTGGTGGTATTTGGACAGAGAGCTTCCTCAGGCTTTTCTGAAATTTCCACAGAAAAGCCTTCTTAGGTTTATGGGGTCCCTGAATTTAACCAAAGCACCCAAGAAAGAAAACAGATTGAGGAGGAGATGCTTCAAAGTAACAGCTGCTGGTGTGCACAGACAAACTGCAGCTGTCTGTGAAGGCAGCATGCCAGAGGCTGGGTCAGGGCAGTGCTGCCTGGTGCTCTCATAGTGCAGATGAGGAAGGGGGGGGGGGGGTTTATCTTTCTTTCTGAGCCCAGCTGTCCTCTTTTTCCAAAGGGTGTAGACTGAGGAGCAATGCATTTGTTTCTGGCACAGATATGAGGAAACTCATCTGTGTGTGTGCAGCAGCCAGGACAGGACGGAGGCAGCCCTGGCACCATCTCCAGATCCAAAATAGGAGCTCTGTGACAGCGTCGTGAGATTTGTTCACTAAATTGGGATTAGGCTTAACAGCTGAAAAGTCTTTGTGGTTGGAATTTAGGGAATATCAACTTGCTGCAGATGAGGGTTCTCACCTGACAAAATAATTTCCACTTTCAAACTGATCCACCCTGCAAACAGTCTGGCCCTGGCTGCGGCACAGGTCCCTTTTTAAAGCTGGGCTGTGACCCCAAGTAACCTAAAGTGCACAAAACAGTAACAAAACAACAGTGCAAAACACAGTTGAAATCCACCGTCCCTACAACCCGACACTACCCAGGATGTCCCCAAACCAGCCCCCTAGTTCCTTTCTCAGATGGTTAATTCGGTCCTGGATCTCCTTATGGAGGCGTGGAATGATTTTACTGCAAGATGTAAAGTTCATGCAGCACAACCCCTCAAGCTTGTTCCCGGGCTTTAGGACAGTCCACGCTGCCATTGATATGGCTTTCCAGGACATCAGGAAGGGGAGAAAACTCAGGACGCTAGTCAGGACATCCATGGTTTGGGGTATCAGGATGAGGATGTGCAAAACAGGAGTGCAAATATAATACAACTTAAGGGAATAACATCAACATCTGATGAAACAGGTGCAACTGGAGGTTAAAAAATAGGATCTTTCTATGGCACCTTCTCCAGGAGGCAGTTTTGACTTCTTTCTCCTTGGGAGAAGTCACATAAGGTTTGACCCATTTATTAGGGATCCACCTCAACCCCTGAGGTGTGGACACACTGGTGTATCCATGTCCCCTAGTTATGAGGCAGTGCAGGCCCTGGATCTTTTGAGTCTCTGTGTCCCTAATTAGGACCTGTGGATTATCTTTCAGTTGTTGTCTTCGGGTATTTTGAAAGCAGATTGGAGGCAGTTGATTGGAGGCAGTAGATTGGAGGATTTGGGTCTTCAAAGGTGCCATTCAGGAAATTAATAGTGAACAGCGCCTTGCTGAGTCTGAAGATAGGGGAGTTGACCCTAACAGTTCCAGATTGTTGCAGCAGCATTCGTTTTAGGGTTTGGTGGGCACACTCAACTATGGCTTGTCCGGTTGGGGAGTGAGGAATGCCGGTGACATGGCGAAATCCCCACTGCTGGTGGAAGTTTTTAAATTTCTGGGAGATGAAGCTGGCCTATTATCCGTTTTTATTTCTTCAGGCACACCCAGCATAGTGAAGGCCTGGACAAGCTGCTTTTCAACATCCTTAGCCTTTTTGCCAGCGTGGGCTGAGGCAAATATAGCACCAGAGAAGGTATCTATGGAAACATGAATGTATTTCAGTCTCCCAAACTCAGGGAAATGCATCACATCTATTTGCCACACTTCGCCATGATTGATGCCTCTTGGATTGATCTGCATGCCTAAGGATGGAAGCTGTAGCTTCTGGCAGTTGGGGCATGTCGCCACAATGGCTTTTGCCTGCATCTGCGACAGGTGGAACATGCAGATCAGGGCTGGAACATTCTGATCGTACATAGCATGGCTCAGTTTGGTCTGTTCAAAAACTTGGGGGAGCTTGGGTGTATTGACTGACAAAACCAGATTGGCTGGCATGGCCAGGGCATCTGCTCTACAGTTGCCCTCTGCAATAAATCCTGGCAGGTTTGTATGTGACCTCACATGCATGACATAATAGGGGTGCTCTCAGTGGGAAACCAGATAAATCAGCTTCGAGAGCAGCTCGTAAATTTTTCTGTTGGACACTTCTTTTAGGAGAGTATGTTCTGCTCTCACAGTTACTCCAGTCACATATGCCGAATCTGTAACCAGATTGAATGGTTCTTTGAACCTCTCAAATGGTCTGACGACAGCTGCTAGTTCAGCTACCTGTGGTGATCCCTGGACCACCTGGGCATCAGATTCCCACTTCTGAGTCTTGGGGTTTCTCCAAGTCATAACTGACTTCTTAGACTTCCCTGAACCATCAGTAAAAACAGAGAGACCATCAAGTGGTTTTCTGCTTTTGATTTCCCTGGGAACAAGAGAGAGTTTCCAGCCAAGTATTTCGTTTTCTGGATAGTGATTGGATATTTTGCCTGAGTAACTGTCCAATGCGAATTGTAAATTTACATTATTTTGGAGCAAGGGTTCTAAATAATCTGTTGTTACAGTTATGTGTATGCACTCAAAGTCACACTCTGCCAGGGTACAGAGCCTTGCTCTACCCTTAATGGTAATTTTAGCCATCAGTTCCTGTGGCTTGGTGATACTTTTAGACAGTGTTAGGGGCAAGAACACCCACTCAGTTATTATGAGGGGTTCCTTCTGCTCCTTGTCCCACTGAAAGATGAGCCTGTGAAAGCGTGGTGCCTCCCCCATAATAGCCAATTCAAAGGGTAGGGAAGGTTTATACCTATGCGCCTGTCTGGTGGAAATTTCCTCTTGCACCCTTTTTAGGGATTGCCTTGCCTCTTCTGTCAGGGATCTGGGAGATGTCATCTCGCCTCCCCCCAACTGTAGGTTCATAATGGGAGCCAAGTCCTCAGTTTTAAGTCCCAACCATTTTTGTACATAGTTCAGCGACCCTCAGAGCTAATGCATTTCGTGCAGTGTCTTAGGGTTGTTATTGATAGTGATGGAGGTCTCTGTGATTTTAAAACCAAGGTACCTCCAGGGGCTTGTTCGCTGCATCTTTTCAGGCTACAGGTCAAAGCCATGGCCCTCTAGGGCCCTGACAAGTGGCCCTAGTGTCCACTCAAGGTATTAGTTATTGGGGGCACAGATCAGGACATCATCCATGTAATGCAGAATGACAGCTTTCTCTGCTTTAGCACAGATGGGTGATAGTATCTTTGCAATATACTGCTGGCATAACACAGGACTGACTTTCATTCCTTAAGGTAATAGAACTGAATTACAACGTTTCATAGGTTCGTGTCTGTTAATAGAAGGCACTGAGAACGCAAATCTAGGGGCATCTTCAGGATGGAGGGGAATCTGAAAGAAGCAGTCTTTTATGTCCAGGACAGCTGAATTCCAATGTTGTAGCATCGAAGGCGATGGCATACCAGGCTGGAGGGGTCCCATGTCTTCAATCACCTCATTAATCTTTCTCAAATCATGTCGGAGTGGCCACCTGTTCTGCCCCGATTTCTGTATTACAAATATGAGTGAGTTCCAGGGGCTGTTAGTTGGTACAATGTCTCCATTGGCCAGTTGTTCCTCTACTAATTTATTGAGTGCCTGCAATTTTTCTTTTCTTAAAGGCCACTGGTTTATCCAGATAGGGGAATCAGTTTTCCCATTTAATTTCTGGGTATGGCACTCATCTCCAATGTCCTCAAGTGAAAATTTTGAGGTCCAGGGGTGATGTCAATTTTTGTGCCCCATTGAGATATGGCATCCCTTCCCTACAGTGTGAATTTTGTATCTAGAACAAATGGGCAAAGTGCCGCTATTTGTCCTTTGATTTAAATGATGGTTTTGGACTGCCTTGCTATTTGGGTTCCTCCAATCCCAGGTATGACACCCTGAGATTGCAATTCCCATTGTGCAGGCCATCTGTCAGATGGTATGACAGTCACATCAGCACCTGTATCTACCATACCCATGACATTGATTTGATATGATCCCTGGCGGAGCTTACATTCTACCAGGGGTTTTTGAGTTCCCAATATCTCAGTCCAATAGATGGCTGGATGTGCTGGTTTGAAAGAAAAAACAGTGAGAGACTCCAAGTCAGAAATACAATTTAATAGAAAGGAAAAATAAATGCAAAAGAAACTACCAGCAGAATCAGAATACACCCTGACACCCTGTTAGTTAGGGTGGTGGTAGCAGTCCAGATGAAGTGGTCTTGTTGAAAGCAGTGATCCCGCAGAAAGGTCTAGTAGCTCCTGTCCTCTGGAAGTCGAGAGGGTAAGCACTGTTCCTCTGGGAATCCAGTGGAAGAAGCTCTCCTGCTGCTGCAAAACCA
This sequence comes from Mystacornis crossleyi, assembly GCA_013400655.1. Lineage (NCBI taxonomy): Eukaryota > Metazoa > Chordata > Aves > Passeriformes > Timaliidae > Mystacornis > Mystacornis crossleyi. The sequence continues at coordinate 927 of VYZQ01042587.1, read as the reverse complement.
CAGCCTTTATCCAGGTGGGAATGCTTGACTCCTTCCCCCTGGGCGGAGCATCTCACAATGGGATGGTGAGCCATAGGGCAAGGCACGGTNGATTGCAATTCCCATTTTGCTGGCCATGTGCTTGATGGTATGACAGTTACATCAGCACCTGTATCTACCAGGCCCATGACATTGATTTTGTGTGATCCTTGGCGGAGCCTGCATTCCACCAAGGGTTTGTCCATTCCCAGCACCTCAGTCCAATAGACGGCTGGTATGTTTTCATGTGTGTGTAGGGATTTGGGCAACGGTATGGCTTGTGCAATGATGTGACCCTTTGGCATAAAGTATGGTGGACGTATACAACGTGCCATTAGGATAGAACCTCCTTCCTGACCCACTGTCATGAGTTCAGGCGTAATTTCTATCCCTGCAGGAGTTTCCTGTGTGTCTCCAATAACAAAGAGGCATGTTAAGTCTGATATGTGGTCCACGTTTTGGAGTGTGATTGGTAGCACAGTCCATTTGCTGCTGTTGGAGTGATGTGCTACGTCACAGGGTACCTTCAACCTTAGGCCAAGAGTCCATGGTTCTTTCTCTGCAGCTCCATTTATATCCGAATGTGGAGTTGTCATGCGCTGGGTCGTTAGTTTCCCTGCTGTTGACCTGGGGAAACAGTCTTTGAAGAGTCTTTATAAACTGGAGCAGGTGCCGTACAATCCCTGGCCACATGTCCCTTTTTATAACAACGGTAGCACATGCCGTTACCTCGAGATTTTGTTTTACTTGTACCCCCTGCGTTCTCCACAACCTCCCCCACCATCCCCACTTTTTTCGAAAAAGGAGCAGTTGTGTTTAGCTGCACCTTCCTTGTACAAACTTCAGGGATGGTTTCAACCGTTGGTGATGGACGCAAGGGCAGACAGAGAATAACCTGCTTGCAAGCCT